>APFE031233999.1:71698-100810 GCA_000404065.3 Pinus taeda
TCTAGACAGAGGGATTACCAAACCAATCGCAAAACTGCAATATACACCTTGGTGGTAAATTAAAGAGAAATTACCAAGGACTTTACATACGGCAGTCAATCTTCCCAAATGTTGTGTTCAGTGCATTGTGATCGATAGGGAAGCAGACACGGCTTCCTAAGGATAAAGGATATCAGCCTATTGTGGTCTCCCAATATATACTCAACGGTACAGGGAGCACAAATCCGTACTGGCACTTTTCATATCAAAAAGGAGGAATCACCCAACCTTCAATGAAAACGATAGTTACCAGGTTTTATGACGCCGGAACACATCTCTAGCCTAGACTTCTATATGTGTTGCGTTAGGTTCCAAAGCGTTTTTATGTTCATTGAGGTTTATTTTAGAGTTGATCTTTCTTAGAAGTTTGTATTTCAAGGTTCACCACGTGATGTAGATGTAAAATTCCTAAATAAGCAATCTAAAATGATAAACAGTTGTTTGTTTTCTTTTTAGCAATGAAAATCCTAGCTACTAAGGAAAGAAAAGTGTGATTCTTTTAACAGAGAGCAAAGAGCACACACTAAATACAGTTTTCCTAAATCATTTTCTGCATGCAGTCTAAATGCAAATGCACATGCATGTATTTTTTTTTCCACTTCCTTAATGTTAGAATGCCAAAAAGGAAAACTAGGTACATATCTGAACTATTTTCTTCAAAGCGACATTTCAACAATTTCTTTTCAAAACGAAAGGAAGAATAAGATTATACTTTCAATTTCGAATGGAAAACTACTTTCGACACTTCACATATTGACAATTCAAATCAAATAAAATGAAAAAACTACTTTCAACTATCTAGAAGAGGAAGACTTTACGACACTCTTCTTCTTGACTCAAAACGATAGTTATGACACTTTTGAATCAAAAGACGACAGTTCGATTAAGCTACTTTTTGCAAAGGAGGACTGTAAATGATCAAAAATACATAAGAAACATTCACAATTCCTAATAAATGGAGGCTGAATAATGTAAAGGAAGAAGGCTTCAACAATGATATACTGATCATAAGCAGCAAAACTACTTAATAGAGCTAAAAACAAAGAAGAAAATACAAAATTCCAAAGAAGGAAACAGTATCATTCAACCATCACACCTGTCCTTAAGGGAAATAGGGATGCATCTCACTTGCAACACACGGGAGGTGTGATGCATCCAGGTTGCTAGTTCTAGACAATGCGATGGACCAGGGAATGAAACTGAGCTTGGTTTTTGCTCAAAATTTGTAGCTAAGTTCAATGATTTAGGCTAAGTTATGATAGAAAGTAAAAACAAAGTATAGGGGTATGATCTTATGAGGTTAATAAGCTACCACAAGGGCACTTAGGATGTTTGCAAGTCAGATGTTTAGTTCATAAACCAACCCAGAGATTGACTGAAGCAGCGTTGATCTACTTTGCAGTTGCATAGAAAAAGCAATTCGAAGGCTAGCTGGCTTAACTTCAGGCTCCGTCTGTAGTTTATAAAGCAAACAATAGTAACAAACAAACAAACTATTCGCTCTCCAACGGAGTCGCCATTTTGTTTCTGGGAAAACTAGTGTCTATTTGATCTTCTAGTCCCACTAAGATGGTTAGCTATCTTAGAAACAAACAATTCAAAGTAACTTGTTTTTTCCTTTATGTATGATAGATAAGAGAGAAGTAGAGAGCACCAACCTGAATCTTTCACTTGGCTCCTTCCTTGTTTCCTCTCTCCTTTGATAGAGCTTACCACTTCTTTCTTACTTGTCCCACTTTAAAGAACACCTGTAGAGGAAAAGAAACAAAACACCATCAAAGCATAGAGATCTATAATACCATAAACAATGCAGAATCATAAATACATTAACCATACAATTGCATTAACAAATAGCAAGATTCACAAATACACTAGTATATAGAGGAAAAGTCAAATAAATTTATTGATAGTAGAAGTAGAAGAGAGGATTACAACCCAGCTGTCTGATCCAGCATCATCCTCCCAGCACAAAACCCCTCTTCACCTCATGAAAAGCAAGATCACCCAACAATGCAATGTCTCAAAGAAAAACCAACAACACTTCTGTACAAATTCCAAAATTCCTAGCCTCCAGATCTCTCAGATGAGGGATCCATTTATAGATGTCTTGTAAGGGTGTGAGTCAGCTCTGGGCTTCTGATTAGTGCCATTCCACTTGTAGTTGTTCGTTCCACTTGGAGATTTCTTGGATCTCTTACTCATCCCTGGGCGAATTCAGAGAGGCAAGTGTCATAGGAGAAGTTTCTAGAAGATTCCATGAGCATCCTCTTAGAAAACTGTCTCAGACATTTGTCCATTCTCGCTCATCGCACCCCAAAGAAGTCCTTTTCAGTATGCATCACACTTCACGTGTGTAGTAGGTGAGATGCATCGCACCCTGACAGTGGAGCATTCAATATGGTCCTATTTTGGCCAGTTCTGAGTGGTTTTTCAGGTGGAACTTCTGGGAAATGATGTAATCAGTTGACCATGATCCTTTAGGGCATGAAACAACACTTTTAGGGGTTAAAGAGCCCTTGGTTTATCGACGGGCATGAAACAACACTTTTAGGGGTTAAAGAGCCCTTGGTTTATCGACATATATGATTGGGATTGAAGTGACCAAATATTTCTATAACACCCACTCTGCATCAAGATTCGAAAGTATACTGTCGAGTCTACGATGTATGTCAATGGACGGGGAAACCATCGCGGAGGGATGAAATGCCACTTTAGCCATAGATGATGCTACATCCATTTGGGAAGTTGGCAATCGACTTCGTAGGACCTATTGCGCCACGAGGGAATACGGGTGTGCGTTATATCATCATCACGACAGAATATTTGACTCGATGGGCAAAGGCACAGCCGGTCAAGGACTGCACAGATGTGACAACTGCGAAGTTTTTGTTCGAGAATGTGCTGACAAAGTTTGGATGTCCCAAAATTCTCATGAGCGATAGGGGAACACACTTTCTGAATGAAACGATCAGTGCACTCACTGAGGAATTCCAGATATATCATCAACGAATTATGCCTTATCACTCACAAGAAAATGGGACCGTTGAAGCATTCAACAAAATTCTGGAGACTGCGTCGACAAAGGTCTGTAATGCGCAACAAAATGACTGGGACTTGCACATACCTACTGTACTATGGGCAAGAAGTTGATGGGCCAGACACCTTTTTGGTTAGTATATGGCAAGGAAGTCATTATGCCTATGGAATATATTGTGCCTAGTCTGCGGATAGCGGTAACAACAGGTATGACAGACTGCAAGGCTTTGGAGGAATGGCTCACGCAGCTCGAAGAACTAGAGGAGGAAAGGTTTTTGGCTGGATTCCATCAGCAAGTACAGAAACAGTGCGAGAAAGTGTGGCATGATCGCCATATCAAGGTACGCACTTTCAAGGAGAATGATCTAGTATTATTATATGACAACAAGTTCGAGAAATTCCCTAGAAAACTCTGAATGCATTGGTTGGGACCCTATGTCGTCAAATAAGTTACTGATGGGGGCGTGGTTCAGCTTGCCAAACTCAATGGAGACCCCTTCTCGGGAAGAGTGAATGGCAATCACTTGAAGCTCTACACGAGTGGGTCGACCGCCTAAGTAACCATCAGAAGGACAGTTGCACCACTCTAGCTAGTTGAAAGAGAGTGGTGGACGATAAAGCAGCCTAGGGGACGGATGCACGATTGCTAGGGTGCATGTAGATTTGGCCAATTACATGGGTCGCGGGTGCGCAGAAAGGATTGTGTTGTTGCGTTGATAAGCAGAGAAGTGACCATTGTTGTCACTATTCATGACAGAATGGGTACGAGCCAGCTATGGAATGATCTACCACAAGTTTAACACAAGGGTGCCAGAACAGATGGGAGATAGTGAATTTGAAATTTGAAACGCTTATAAATCACAAGGGGGCTTCCATCAAGAAAACTGCGCTTCTGAAAAACGCAAGCTGGTTACCGATATGGAACTTTTCATTATCTCTGCACAAGGAGTAAGCCTGGGGGTGGTGATCTAGCCAATGGAAGGGCAGGGCTCTCCGAGGACCATGGTGTTGACAGCTGAGGGCACCACACAGAGTTCAGCATCAACAGGAGGGGATGTACCAAAAAATGGAAGACACGAAGAAAAATTGATCCAGATGCCGCCGCCTCGCCCGGGGGAAGGCCAACGAACTACAACAGAAAAGTGAAAGGTTGGAAAGATAGAGACCACTGGTAGAAATGTAGTGAATAACTCGTCCCTAGTATACCTTGAGGATTGGGATCTCGCGGACAACAGCAAGGGTCTTACAAAATTGCAACCCAAGCTATAGCGGACATTGCAAAGAGAAGATACAAAGGAGGAAAGTGGCTACGGTGGTACAAGGAGGTCCTGTATGTGGCTCTCCCGCTAGAGCTAAAATCCTATGAGGGAGTGTTCTGTGTTAACCGAGCTTAGAAGAATGAGCATTATTGGTTGCGAGAATTGGTAATAACAATGAATCAGGAGCCGAACGGAGTGTTGCAGGAGACAACAAAGGCATAGCAGGATGAAGAGTGTCACTCGAAGAGCAAGTGAACTGCGAAGCCAAGGCAGCACATCTCGCCACACCAACGAGTGACTCAGAACAAGTCATGATGATTGTGTTGGGGGATTGTTGGGTAGCAGAAGCCCCGTGTAACGGTCATGGGGATAAAACCCGAAATTTTGGGTAAAGATAGGGTAAAGACTTCGCGGGATGCGCGGAGCGCTATTTGTAATAAGTTGAGTCAAAGGGTAGTCCGCCCAAAAATAATGTAAACAAATGTAAATTGAGTCGGCCTGCCCATGGTTCGTGGACCATGGAAAGGTATAAATAGAGCGAGTCTTTATGGTTAGGAGCAATTAGTCTGGAATGATGAAGGATCTCAATTGTAATGGGTGCATGAGCTAAGGAGTTTTGGAGCATTGGTATTGGGTAGTGGATAAAGGCTCTACAGTTTTGTGCGCAGAGACCTAGTAGATTCTGTAGCTATGTGTGCGGACCCTTGCAATTGAGTGCGCAGGGCGGATTTGGATGTATTGGTGAATAAATTGAATAAAGATAAGTTGCTTCTAAAATTTTGTGTTAAACTTGAATTATCACGGATCTAGCTTTTGTATGGTTAATATAATTGTTTGATCTATGTGCATATGCTTATGTCATGAATATATGTGAATATGTGTTTATTCTGAGTGTGCAAACTGGTTAAATCTAATAAATGTTTGCTTAAAGAACATAAAAAGTAGATTGACTCTATAAAACAATGCATTAATAAGTAGTAAGGATTATTCTAGGTCTGTATCTACACGAAGCAGAGTAGCGCAAAGCTGCAGAAAGGTGACAAAACCTCCAAACCACATCTAGACATCCCAAGGGTGTGAAAACTTGGTTCCAGCACCCTCCCCTGCTACCTCAGGTGAGACCTAAGTCCGCGCTCCGCGTGCTGTTGCCGAAAGGGCTAGTAGCTGCGGGATTTGTTTGGCCAAATAATTCTTTCGAACCTGGGTCAGGCCCATATAAGCCAACAAAACCTAGAAATGTTTTCCAATCTAGATGAAAGTGTGAAATATGAAGTGGCATTAGGGACTGATAACAAAGTCTATGTCCTGGGAAAAGGAAGAATTAATATTCTAACAAAGAAGGGGGAGAAGAAGTACATTTTAGATGTTTATTTTGTCACTCGTTTGAAGCACAACCTCATAGGCATTGGACAGCTCATGCAAAAGGGCTACAATGCCTTTTCAAAAATGATGAGTGCACAATTTTGGATAAGCCTCCAAGCAGGTAGCTGATTGGAAAAGTTTAAATGACAAACAATAGAATGTTTCCCTTAAAATAAGAACATATTTGAAGGAAGAAGGTGCACAAGCACAACTATCAATGAACTCACAAGAGGATGAAAGAAAAGTTGTAGTTGTTACACAAGTGAACTACCAAGCAAAGGTAAAAGAAGAAAATTGGTAATGGAATTTAAGATTTGGGCATCTCAACTTTGGAGGTTTGAATTTGCTACATAGGAAAGGCATTGTGAATGAGTTGCCACTCATAGAAAAACCAGACAGCTTATGTGAAGGATGTATCTTGGGAACGAAACACAGAGAGACATTTCCAGCAGGAAAGTCAGTAAGGGCAAAGGCACCTTTGGAGATTGTCCATTCAGATTTATGTGGACCAACGCAGACACCATAAATTGGTGGC
This sequence comes from Pinus taeda, assembly GCA_000404065.3. Taxonomy (NCBI): domain Eukaryota; kingdom Viridiplantae; phylum Streptophyta; class Pinopsida; order Pinales; family Pinaceae; genus Pinus; species Pinus taeda. Next base: position 77,930 of record APFE031233999.1, read on the forward strand.
ATCCACTATTTATTGACCTTCATAAATGACTACACAAGGAAGACATGGGTCTATCTCCTAAAACAGAAAAGTGAAGTGTTTGAGCGCTTTCGCCATTACAAGGCTCTTGTTGAAAAGCAATGTGGACACTACAAATTCCTGAGGACTGACAGAGGTGGCGAATACATCACAAATGAGTTCCTTCGATTTTGTAGGGAGCATGGAATTCATAAGAAATTTACAACAAGGTATACACCTCAGCAAAATGGTGTCGTGGAAAGGAAGAATAAGATCATTATGGAAATGGCAAGGAGTATGTTGAAGGAAAATCATTTGCCAAATGATTATTGGGCTAAAGTTGTCGCTTGTGCAGCGTATATCATTAATAGTTGTACAACCAAAACTGTCAGGTATGTGGTTCCTAAAGAGGCATGGAGTGGAAGAAAGCATTGTGTCACTCACATGAGAGTCTTTGGATGTGTGGCTTATGCACATGTCCCAGATTTGTTGAGGAAGAAGTTCAACAACAAGGAGGATAAATGCATATTTGTTGGATACAGTGATGAATCCAAGGAATACATGCTCTACAATCCATCAACCAAGAAGTTAATAATCAACAAAGATGTGTAGTTCATAGTAGAGGAACCATGGGATGGAAGTTTAGAGAAGACAATTAATGTCAAAGCATGTATACCAGGTGAGGACAAAGAGGAATTAACAACAACAATTAATTCCTCAACAGTGACTCCCTCTACTCCTATTCAAGCACAACAAAGTAGTCATCGAGTAACACCGTCAACAAATAATAGGACAACATCACATAGTCAAGAAAGTGCTTCTCCAAGCACGCCACAAAGAGAAACACCAAGTGACATGTCAAGCCCATCTTCAACAAGCACAGGAAAACAAAAATTCAGAAATTTAAATGAGATTTATGAGCAAGATGAAGTTGATAGTAGTGCTGGTATAAATTCCTTATTTGCATTGTTTTTTCATGTAGATGACCCAATCCATTTTGAATATGCAGTCAAAGAAGAAAATTGGGTTGTGGAAATGAAGGAAGAAATAGAAGCAATAGAAAAGAATGACACATAGGAGTTAGTGGACCTTCCCCAAGGAAAAGAGGTCATTGGAGTGAAGTGGGTCTATTAGACAAAAATAAATGATGAGGGGAAGATTGAAAGGTATAAATAAAGGCTAGTTGTAAAAGGATACAGGCAGTAGCATGGAAGAGATTATGCAGAGATGTTTGCGCCAATCACGAGGATGGAGACAGTGCATATAGTTATGGCGATTATCGCACAAGATAAATGGAAAGTGTATCAAATGGACATAAAATAAGCATTCTTGAGTGGAGTGTTGAACGAGGAAGTGTATGTTGTGCAACCACCTGGTTATGAGATAGAAGGTCAATAAGACAAGGTGTATAGGTTGAGGAAAGCTATTTATGCGCTGAAGCAAGAACCACTTGCATGGTATGGCAAGAAAGATGCTTACTTTTTGGACAATGGTTTCGACAAATGTGACAGTGAGCCTACTCTCTACATCAAAGAAAGTGATGGTAAGATTCTTATTGTTGTCTTATATGTAGATGATTTAATTTTTACAGGCAATGATGATTTCCTCGTCGTTGATTTCAAAGAAGTCATGAAAAATGAATTTGAAATGACTGACTTAGGGTTGTTAAGATATCTTTTGGGCATAGAAGTGAAGCAAACAGAAAATGACATTTTTATTTCTTAAGCAATGTATGTAGAAGACATTTTGGAGAGGTTTAAAATGCAGAACAAGAAGCCCGCACCAACTCCAACTATCATGGGGTTGAAGTTGAGCAAAGAAGATTGTAGCAGCAATGTCAATCCGACATTATATAAAGGCATGATAGGTAGCTTGATGTATTTGACCTCCACTAGGCCGGATATAATGTATGCGGTGTGTTTGGTGTCAAGGTTCATGGACACACCCAAGGAAACACATTGGCAGACAACGAAAATGATTCTAAGGTATGTCAATGGGTCAAAACAATATGCTATTTTGTACGCTGCAACAGATGATTTCAGGTTGGTTGGTTACACTGACAGTGATTGGATAGGAAGTGTCGATGACAGAAAAAGCACGTCGGGATATGTTTTTAATTTGGGTTCTCGAGCCATTTCGTGGGCCTCCAAGAAGTAACCAATAGTGTCATTGTCAACAGCGGAAGTTGAGTATGTCGCCCCAATGAGAACAACATGTCAAGAAGTTTAGATGAGAAGGATGTTGAGGGATCTTCGCCACGACCAAGAGTGTCACGCCCCCAATCCTGCGGTGGTCTTTCAACTGTGCCGGCGAGGTGCGGCACCACCGAACACTTTCTTTTTAACAATACTTGTGCACATGGACTACTCCTAATTCACAATTGTGTACTTAGTTTGTGTTTCGCAACCAAGTATAAAATGCATTTAACCTTTATATCAATGAACACCCATATGTATTCATTATCCACAACAATTATCAAAGAACAACAATCACGCGATATAAAGGGGAGGGGCAACTCCCGAACAGTCTGCCCAACAATGTATATTATATCAGTTTTCCAATAATACAATGTACAAATGTGCTTGGCAAACTCCAAACCAACACTTAGTCAAATTTTACAATGACAGGCAACCCTGCCTTTTACAAGCTTCGTGCACTCTTGCACGGTAGGATGGTGCTCACCTGAGTCACCTAGAATCCAACCTCAAGCCCGACACCAAACTGCGCATTACCAACCTTAACGCAAGACACTTCACCATTTACCAACTTAAGAATCAGCTCTGCGCCTTCTCCAACTTGAGCGCATGAGCTATGCGCATTACCCAAGTAAAACTGCGCACTACTCCTTGTGCGTACAAGTGAAAGCTTGTTGAATGTTGCTTGCCAAATGAACGCTCACCTCCAAGTATATATACCCATGTTTCATGGGCGTTAGTTCTCCAACCGACCTCCCAAAACATGTTATGACACCCCTCCATTAACGCCATTTGAACGTCAGCCTGCCCTCCTACCGTGGGTCGGCCCACCCCCAACGTTTCGTTGCATCGTGGGTATAAACCTCCAAACGATCCACGCACTTTTACTAAGTGTCACAAACCTGTTCACCTATCGTCGCATTTCGTTCATGGTTTCGTCGCATTTTATGCGAAGTCGCCTGGCACTCCGCCTTTGTGCGGTTGTGCACGCCCGCTCAGTGCGTGCACGCCCGGGTGCCCGACGCCTGCCCGTCGCACGATCCACAAGGCGTTACAAAGAGGGTCACATGAATAGTTTGTTGATATTTTCACAAAGCCATTGGCACGTGAAAATTTTGTTTAACTCAGAGATTGTTTGGGAATTTTCAATGGTGGTAGTTGTGATTAAGGGGGAGAGTTGGAAAATTAATCCCAACCACCGCGTTAAAAACACTGACAACAACCATACTTGTCATACTTGTCAAAGGAATTTTGCAGGTTGTGGATGTGTTTCCACACTGAAGAACAGAAGGTGTAAGCAGGGGTACGAGTTATCCATTGGGCAACACATCATAACATTCCGCAACACATATCAAGAATTTAAGAATGAATGTGAATTTAATATAAGGTTGGTAGTTAAGTATGTCAAATATTTACTCCACCAATGAAATATGTACTCTACAACATAGATATTAACATTGGCCCCTCCAGTGTTTTGATCATTTTCTCTATGTATTAATTTCAAAAATGTATGTTTGGATAAATATGAATGTAAAAGTCATTTTCAAGGTCGAGAAAGGGTGAAAGTTTGTGAGGTAGTGAAGAGAAAATCATGGATCAATTTGTGGTAGGTGCGTGAAAAAAGTTTTCAGTGAAGCGTAGTAAGATTTTTTGTGTTTTTGCTTGGAGCAACGACCTCCAATTTATCATGCTAGTGTATTTAAATATGCTTTATAATATAACCCAAAGTTTGTTTTGTTGTGATATGGCCTTAAACCTTCATGAGTATATTTACGGCAACCACATTGTTTTACTTTGTTTTACCGTGAGTTTTTTTATGTGTTTTACAGTTGCAATTTGTTTGCTGCAACTGGAGATTTGACTTGCCGCAACTGATTTATGAGTAAAACTCCTCTCCGCTGCCCCTGTAAAATTTTCTAACAGAGTTGTAAGTGATAGTCCATAAAAATCAATAGTCATAAAGCTTAGCTAAGAAATAATGATAGTTAATAGGTTTCATTGTAAAAACTCAATTTATGTATAAATTGTTGCCTTTGGAAATAAAGTGATCAAGTTTTTGTGTTCAGCTTTTCATGATATCAAAGTGAGTGAGGGCTGAGATTTGAGCGGTAAGATCAATGTTCAATGTTCAACTATGAGATCTGCGTTGTTGTGTGAAGATTGGTGAGGTTGTTTTGTGTCTGTTGTCCATGGTGTGTATGTTGTGTGAGAACTAGTGGGACTGTTGAGGGCATGTTTGTTGTGTGAAGATTGTTGTAGACAGATCAATGTGTGAGATATGAGTTGACGCGATTGATTGGGAATTGTGCTCGTGTCGGATTTTCTAAGTGTGAAACCCAAATAGTGGATTGCTTGAACTATGTGTTGGCAAGGAGAAGCTGTATGTGGCTGTCGTGGAGCTGAGTCTCGCACGATGTTATTGCAAGAGATCCAGCATGTCCACCATGCTATGCGCTCAGAGCTGAGGTGAAGCTAAGGTATCCCATTTGCAGATTTGTCAAAAGTGTCAGAGAATCGAGTTTGGAGAGTTGATATGTCATCTGGAGAGCTGTTGTCAATTTGTGCGTGGATATGTTGCTGCGGCGGAGAAAGTTTAACCGTGTGGCTCTCACTTGGAGAGGAAGTGTCCGCTGTCTGATTGAGCGTTGAGCCACGTGTGGAGCCAAGCAGAAAGAGATTGTGTGTTGACTGTATACGTGGGGTTACAGTGGCTACCGAGTGCACCTGAGGAAACCGGCCAGCCAGAAAACCTGGGTTGCGAGGGCTCGGTGGTGTAAAGAGCTGAGTGTTCGCCGAAGAGACGAGTGTTGAGATTTGCTAATTGACTATCTACCAATACCTGTAGATGGCCGTGAAGCCTAGATTTTTACTGTAGATGCCTTGTGAGCAATAAATATTGTTCATGCGGATGTCAGTGAGCACAACGCGTGTGGAATCGCTGAGAGTTTCCCACTGTGGTTTGACTGCCATTGCCTGTGAGTGTGGGGGAGAGTTACTGTGCGTGCTTGTGGAAGAGAGCATCCGCTCTTTGTAAACCTATAGCACTGTAAGAAAATCTTGTGCGCTAAGTTTAAGAGAGCTCATTGAGGCATTGTGTGTCTTAGAATTTTTATATGGAGGCTTGAATATTGTGCACTGTGTTAAAAGATGTGTGGGAATGTGTGTCTCAGAAATTTGTTCGAGCGGTGAGGAACTGTGAGCACAGTTTGAAGCGTTGTTAAGTAGCGTGGAAGTGAGTATGTGACTGTTGTCCTCCTGAACTGTCATCTCGCCAGAAGCTGAGCTGGCGTGAACTGGATTGTGGTGAGAGCATTGTATTTTGTCGTCAAAAATAAAATGAATGCGTAGTGCCTGAGGAGGTCAACCTCAGCGTGGATCAAACACGCTGCTTGAAGATTAGTGTGCTTCCTTGATCGCCAACATGTGAATGCCCATGCATCATTGGTTGAATGAAATCAAGTCTGAAGCATTGTGAAGGTTGTTTGGAGTTTTCCCAGGGGAAAGTCTGATTCAGACAACATTGTCAGTGTGTGTTTTGTTGTGTCGAGTTGCAAAGACCATCGGTATTCTTGAAATCAAGTCATGCACTCAATATATATTTGTGGCCGGCGTATGTTCACATAGGAGATTGGTGAAGACGTTTCGGATTTGTATTTGTATTGCGAGCTTGTGTGGCTGCTAGAGTTTTTAGTGGAACCGTGAAGCCTGAATTTTCAAGGTAGATGCCTTGTAAGCAGCAGATATTTCCGATGTGAGTGAGCCCAGCGCGTGTGGAATCGGTGAGAGTTTCCGACTAGGGTTTGACTGCGTCGTGCATGTAGTTGTCTAGGCATTGTATTTGAGAGTCGCTTCTGGTGCAGCTATGTATTAAAGTCATATATTTGGGACAATGTGTTAAAGTCATGGTGTGTTGAAGTAGATTGGCATGAAATTCGCGTGGAAGGAATCTGGCGTGGAGTGTGTCTACCAGCGTGTGAATCTTCGTCATTGAAGGCCATCGAAAGGAGATCTGCTCCATCTCGAAACTGGAGAAGAAAAGCTTGTTGCAGCGAGCGTGGTCTTCGTGTGTGAAGTGGTGGATTGTGTGCCACCTGGACGAGAATAGCAGTGGCTCTGTCTAGCGATTGGAGTCTATGTGAAAGTGGTTACATGGCAGAGTTGTGTGCGTCTGCAATATGTTTTATTTATTTAACATGTGATACTATGGAAACTCTTTGTGATATATGATGATGAAATTTTTTTAATTTGATATTGGTTATAGGAGAAGAAACTCATAAATAAACTGCTCAATGGAATGGCAACCCAAGTTGAATATCAATTGGATAAGCCAGATGTAACTGAATGTAAAGATTTGGTAAAAGAAGAGGAAGATGGAAACTACTTAATTATGATTTTGTAAATCTCACTAATGTTTATGAGTTTGCAATCCCGAAGAAATAATTAAAAAAACGATAATTTAGTTGTCATCTATATCTACAATTAATATTTGGATTTTATCTAATTAATTGAATAATACTTAAAAAATCTCAATGATGAAACTGAACGTGTTGAAATGAATTGGCATTATTCTAGTAACACGGAGCAATATCAATTAATTGAATAATACTTAAAAAATCTCAATGATGAAACTGAACTTATTGAAATGAGTTGGCATTATTTTAGTTATAACATGGAGCAATATCGAGTATTCACGATCTACAGTAAGAAGAAGAAAGACATTTAAAACAATAAATTCAAGAAAAAAATTCATTAATATACTGTAGCAAAGAAAATCAAAATAAAATATTTGAGTCATATTTGTAAACCGAGACTTAGACCAGCAATCAAATTAACATATAAATCTCAAAATAATGATCACAACTTTATTCACATCAAAAATCAACAAATTTAAATAAGAAATAATGATAGTAAATTTCAATATAGAAACTCCAGCACAATTCATGTATGAATTGTTGCATTTAGAAATGAACTGATCAACCTTTCGTATTCAATTTTCCTCTCTGATAATAACATGGTACAACTATATCAAAGGTATGGGCTTTTGGCACAAACATATCAGACATCTGATAAGGATATATTCTATAAATCATCCATAAAACTGGATGACCAGGTATCATTAAAAAATAGATTCCATATTTGTATATATGTGACACATTTTTGGTAAGATTTAAAATTGATTTAATTGATTGGTGTTGTTTTGTATAAATATAAAACCTAAGTTAACCGCTTACGATTTAAACATGCAAAGATATATACTAAAAGTTAAAAAGTAGTTTACTGTTCTTTTAATAACAATACGATGTTTGCAAATAATTAAATAAAAAATTCATTATTAAACTAGTTAGATTTTAGAATATTATTATTTTTATTTTTCATCTTTTATATTTTATATAATTTTGATGTTTTTTAATTTATTTTTTAAATTTATGTAAATTTAAATTTAATGTATACTTTATTAGGATGTGATTTGGTTTATAAAAGGGAATTACTTAGATATTTAAGATTTTATTTTTGAAATAAAAAAGTATTAGGAAAAGTTGTGACAAATATTTGAATGTGATATTTAATGTGGGTATAGGTAGAATATTTAAGAGAAAGTTCTTTTCATTTTTTATCTTTTCATTTCCAATATTCTTAATGTCACAAAGATGACTCCTACGAAGATAACAATTTATTTCATTTCACCATAGTTTAGGAATTGTTAGACCCCAAGTTTTTTTTAATGAATATCATGATAATTTCTTAATTTTAACATTGTCAATCATGCGAATAGTTAACTTGTAAGATCATTTTCATATTACACCCTAGGACCTGATTTTTAAGAAGAGAGATATATTGTAAAGTAATTTTATTTTCGGTATACCAAATTTTCATAATTTTATTTTTCACATTAATATTAACTATACTCATTAAGTATATGCAAATATATCATATAAAAATATCAACATATCATCCATATATAACACGAAAATCTAAATGCAAGATATATTTATCAATTGTAAAATTTGAAATCCTTAATATCTCAATATGATCCCATCAACTTGTATGCTATGGATATACATTGTTGGGTTTTCCAATCACTTTTCCATGTGAGTACATTTGTCGCCAATGTTTATACAAATAATAGCATTCTTTTGCTAAAGACATTCATGAACAAAAAATAGGAGCCTTTTACGTTAAATTAAACCTTTAGTGCTCTTTTTATCCTTCTTTGTGACACGATACCACTACCTAAGGACATTTGTTTATATGTTTCATTTGAAAGTTTGTATAGCTCCACTGAGAAAAATGAACCTAAAAACATTTGTTTATATGCTTCATTTCAAAGTTTGTATAACTCCATAGAGAAAAATGATTTAAGCCCACCATTGCTTCATCTCTTAGATTATTATATAGAGTAGTTTTCCAAAACAATGATTTTTTTACTTTATAGATGCTATGTGTTTTTGAATACTAAGGCTATCAAATTTTGTTATAAAATACTTGTTTGGATGAAAAAAATGTAGATGAAATTATCATTTCAAAGAAAAAGCTTACTTTTCAATGGAGTCTTTTTTTGTAGCCTGGGTTTTGAAGTAACAAATTAAAATGATCATAACATATGTTCATGTGCTAAAATTACATTAGTCAAGTGAGTTTGATCCATTTTTTTTATTAATATATAAGTTTCAATATACCATGATTTTTATACCAATTGTTCTAAATTGGATTATGAATTTATAATTTCTTTGATGCAATGAGCTACTTAGTTATAAGTTCATTATTTACTATAAATTTGTGTCTATGCTATATGTTGGTTTCATATACTCTCCATATTAGGTTTATTAAGATTATAATAATAAACAAATTATTTCACAAAGCACTACCTAGTTATTATAAATTAATGAGCATTTTAGATTTTTTTGCAGTGTACTTAACCCTAAAATTTCAGATAGGAAACAAAAAAAAAAAATAAAAAAACAACAACAACAACAACAACAACAATAACAACATAGTGTGGAACCCAAAAATACAAGATAAAATAGATTTAAACCCTAATGAATATCTCTTTGATACTTAAAAAATAGTGATATATGCTCACATTCCTCTTCAAAGGGGAAACCTCCAAGGACAATGTTGCAAATACAATCACAATTATTGACTAAACATTACATAACGTGATGCTCAATATATAAATATCCTTGGAAAATATTAACTACTTATGGTCCCACTTATAATGCTAACAATGCTTGAAAAAACATAACCTAACCTACTACTCGATATATAACTATCCTTGGATAATCTTAAGTACTTATGGTCCCATTTATAATGAGGGTTGACTAACTAATTTGCATCTTATTAATAAAAATGACTAGGCCTTTATAGTTAGTGATTATTAGTTAACTATTGATGGGCATTATTTAGGGAAGATAGCATCACACATTGATAAAATATTTAAGGGGGTTATTGTAGGACCCTAACATGACCTCATGCTTCAAAACAACAATTTCCTCAAGGATAAAGGGGATAAATTAGTTGTAGAATCATTTCCGGTCCTCATTGGCCATCTAATTTCATAATACTTCCTTCATCATGGGTTGGCACAAATAATTCTCTATGGTATCCAATAATACTTCTTCCTCGACAAAAATGGAATCCTTTTCATCATGTTTTGGTAGGTTGGTATACACTTTGAAATATGATCCCAAAATCTTCTTTAAATAAGACACATGAAGGACTAGATGAATCTTGGAATGGACTAATAGAGCCAGCTTATAGGTAACCTAACCAATAAATTATATGAATTGACAAGGACCATGGAACTTGGGAGCTAGATTCTAAGGAAATTTATCTTTGAATGATGTCTTATAACATTGCAACTAAAGAAACACTTGATCCCATCCATTAAAATAAAGTTTAGATCTTTGCTAATCAACTTGTTGTTTCATTTAATTTTGCACCATAACCAATTTGTCCTGAAAGATATAGATAATCACTTCTCTAGTGTTTTTGTAGTCTAGTGAAAAGTATGCAATGGTTGCCAATATATCCTTATACCAAGAAGATAATAAGTAAATATAGACATGCAATCACATATGTAAGGAAGAGTATAAAGAAAGATAGCAAAAGTAGTGGTATACCATCAATAATAACACATGTACTAATCCATAATGATCCTTGTTCTTACATTCTTCTCGGTCACATACATACATGCACATACACTTGCACACACACGTATGCACATATACTAGACCCTTGACATTTACAACTGATCTAAATTCCAAACCAACTCAGTAGTTGACCCAACTAGCAAGTCAATTCGACTTACATACTGACTAAAGAGTCTAGTTTGATATATTGACATGTGGGCATAGACAACTAAGTAACCTAGCCCCCTCAACATCTTCCCTATCCCCAAGTCCTTCTTCATCCCAAAGAAGGGGAGATAGAGTTTTTACATTTACAAAAATTTGAGAGAAAAATTACAAGAATAGAATACTTATGTTGAGAAAGAATAGTTCTTCAAGGAAGTTAAACTATCTAGGAATGGGGTACTTTTTCTATCAATGTTGCTATTGGTGTCAAAGTAGTTGATTGATATACTATTTATGCTTTTGTCCATGGCTAAAGAGGCACATTTTTATGCAAAGTCTTGATGCCACTTTTTTATTTCTTTATAGGAGACTACTTTGATCCTTTGACCTCCACCTCGACTATAGTTAACTGACTTGGATGTGTTTATGGTCTATATTTATAAACACTTGACTGGAAGAATTGGTACTTTGGTTTAGGAGGTGAATATTATTACATTGTCAACATCGTCTGAGTTTCCCCAAATGTTATACTATGTATTATCAGGGATAGTATTTGCAAGTGTTGGTCAAATGTGTTCCATTCTTTGATTGAATACTCGAACTAGGCTTCTAGTGACTTCATCTATGATATATGCTCCAATTGTTCAAATAAGGAATAGTTTTCAAGATCTTGAAGATCATAATTCTCTTCTATGTCTTTGACCTCCACCTTAGCTATAGTTGACTGACTTGGATGTGTTTATGGTGTATATTTATAAACATTTGATTGGAAGAATTGGTACTTTGGTTGAGGATGTGAATATTATTACATTGTCGAAATCATCTGAGTTTCCCCAAATGTTATACTATATATTATCACGGTTAGCATTTTTAAGTGTTGGTCAAAGGTGTTCCATTCTTTCATTGAATAATCAACCTAGGGTTCTAGTAACTTTATCTGTTATATGTGCTTCAATTGGTCAAATAGGGAATTGTTCTAAAGATGTTGAAGATCAAAATTCCTTTCTATGTCTTGCACTTGTTGCTGAATTTCTTGCAGATGGTCAAAGGTATTGTTTGCCTCAACCTACAACTTCTTTCCTTCTCTAACCACTTGTCTCTCTTCTTGCATCAACTTGGTCTCCAAACCCTTATCTTATTGTATTTGTGTGTCTAGTGTTATTTCTACTTTTCTCCCTGATATTGAATTCCTTCTATTAGCTAGCTTCTTCATTGAATTTTTTTGGATTCTAAGCTTTTTGCATGTGGATGACACATATGTTATCAAATTATCCATAGCTATAGTCAATGTGGTAGCACTTACCATTGTTTAATCTAATTGTTTCTTGACCTTGTCAGATGATGTAAATTATTAATGGATGGAAAAAAATGATTGATTGACTTGTGCTTTCTTGTTGTTCTATTGTAGTTTTTTAACTTCTTCCTTCATTTATATGTTGAGCTTAACTAGCTACTACATCAAAGTTTACATATACTCTAGTTTCTCATCTCCCACTGCAGGGGTCTAGATGTGTAATTTTTGCTAGGTGAGTTGTATACATTTTCCCCAGAAAACATCCTCCTTATCCTTCCTTTCTATGGATTGTTTCGACCTAATAGAACATTTTTTAGAAACATTAGAAAATAATTTAAAGATATGTGTATTTGACGCCTTATTCATGTTACTATTAGTGATCGATAACTAAGTTTACTCTATCTATGTCAATGAGGTGATCTTCAACTTTTTATCCTTTTTACTTTGGAGCTTCTACTTATCTTTTCTCTTTTCTCACCCCAACTATTTTTATTCCCTGTCTCTCAACTGCTATTGTGCTAGATGAGGAATGCACTTTTATGGTTTTGGTTGAGTAAGCTATTTAGGTTGTTATGATTGTTGTGGAAGTTTTATTTTTTGAGAAGTAGAAATACTCTGTTTTTTCTTAGTCAGTTGTATTTTTTGTTGCTTTGGTTCTAAAGTGATATGGTTTGATGGAGACTCAATCAAAATATTTGACTTGGTGCTCTCTGAAGAAAATTATTCTTCATCTTTCTCTTATTCTTTGATGTTATTTTCTTCCTCTACTTAGGTATCTAGTGGTAGAGGCAACTCTAGTAAAATCAATCTAAACTAGCCTTGATTTCTTGGTCCTTTCCTTTTTCATCTTTGAAGCCTTACGCGTGCCACAAACTAGAATGGTTCGACTAGTACTCTCCTCCTGTTGAGATTCCTTGTTGGGAACCAAGTGTGACTTAGAGTGGATTATGAAGAGTAAATGCAATTGTAAATGTGATGAAATGAAAATGGTAGTTGAATGTACTTGTAAAATAGATGCACTTAAGAAGAAGATGAAATTTAAATGTTATGTAAATTACATAAAATGTGAATTTTCCATGGAGGGAAAATTAGTTAGGATATTTTATTAAAATATTCCCCTCTCTTGTTATGATAAAGAACTTTTTTACGGTTATGGGTCTCTAATGGCATTGGAGTTTGTGTCCCTTTGATAAAGTATTGAATATGAGGGTTTTAGGCTAACAAGAGTGTTGGAGGTAGTGTTGCCTCTCTGGATTTATGGTAGGGAGGGCCTAGCTAATATGTAAATTTTTTCTTGTGTTAATGAAAGAATTTGGATTTCAGCTTTGTGTTTTAGGTTGTAGCAACTTGGGTGGAAAGTAGTTTGTTGTAATTTCCTAGTTTTGTTTTGTTGTTTGTGGATGTCTTTGTTAAATTTTTTTAGTTATCTTTCTTTGTTTGCCTGTTTTATTTTTTTTGGCCCTCCTAGCTAGAGGGCAAAAATATTTCCCAGCAATTTGCACTAGTTGGGAAAAGCCTCGTTCCTATCTTCAGTTAGGTGAAATCAGTGATGAAGAGAATTCTAGGTGGATGAACTTGTGGTTGGACAGAGGTTACGGGCCTAGAAATCGTGTAGCTTTGGGAAGAATAAACAATTATTAACTTTGTGGTTAGAAATTTCTAGATTTGAGTCATTTCATACTTCTAAAGAACATAGGAAGTGGGGATATTGGGAGTGTTTAATTAACAGTCTGAAGTGGATTCATGGTTTTATACAACTGAAGTCCTACTTCATCTTGAGTATTTGTGCATGCTAGGAATAATCTATGAGGATATTAAGCCTAAAAAATTTATGGTCAGAGGGGATGGACATGTTATGTTGTTAGACTTCGATTTATTGTTAAGGTGTGCTTTCAATCCCTCTCTTGAAAAGTCGAGATCCTTGGGTTTGATCGTTCACAAAGAGCTCTTGTGTAATGTGTGACAATTCAAGGGGGAAAGTGATGTTGGAAAACAATGAAGTTCCTAGATTCCTCGACTGTAATTTTTTCTACGCGACTTAATAAGAGGTGGGCACTTGTCTTGCACGGAGGAACAAGCGATATTGCTTCCAAAATAATGTCAGATCACAGAGAAATAGCAAAAGTGGTATTTTTCTAATTCCTTCGGATCAAAGTTGTTGGAGAGGGTTAGTCCTGACAGAGGAAGGCACAGGGAGAAGCTTGTGGTGGATCTTGTCCACTACATGGTGGGAGAGGAATGATTAATTTCAAGAAGGCATGTGTAGGGTGAAGCAACTAAAGCTATGGGTTTGTGTGGATGCCCTTTTGGAGGATGCATGGTGAGAAAGCATGCTTATGGATGATCTAGAAGACTCCAAAGGATCAACACATAAGACAAAGAGCATGCTTATGGATTATCTAGAAGACTTAGAGTGCATTAGGAAGAGTAAAAGAAAGTGTAAATGTAGTGAAATGTAAATGACAATTGAATGTACTTGTAAAGGAGATGCACTTGTGAAAAAGAAGAAATTTGAATGTGACGTAAATTACTAGAAATATGAATTTCCATGGAGGGAAAATTAGTTAGGATATTTTATTAAAATATTCCCCTCTCATGTTATGATTATGGAAAATTTTAGGGTTAGGGATCTATGATGGCATTGAAGTTTGTGTCTCTTTCCTAAAGTAGTGCATACGAGGGTTATGGGCTAACAAGAGTGTTGGAGGCATAATTGCCTCCCTGCCTCTATGGTACGGAGGTCATGGATAGTATGTAATTTTTCACTTGTGTTAATGAACGAATCTGGATTCCAACTTTGTGTTTTAAGCTGCAAAAAATTGGGTGGAAAGTAGTTTGTTGTAATTCGTTGGTTTTATTTTTCTATTTATAGATGTCTTTATGTTAAATTTCTACAATTGTCTTTCTTTGGTTGCCTATTTTATTTTTGTTGGCCCTCCTGGCCAAAGGGTAAAAATTTGTCCAACATTCCCTTTCTTTTCTTTATTTCTCCTACATCATCCTCTATTTGATTGTTTCTATAAATATGGGTTTAGCATGTATCAATGATTCCAGGATCTAAGGTTTGAATGAGGATCTCATCATCATCTAATTAGCTTTAGTCTACCTTCTAGTCGACTTCCCCTTTCTAGTTATTTCTTATAGCACCTCTTATGTTATTTTATCAGGTTTTTTCTTTTGTTTGGGGTTGTCCAAGGATATATCATGAAGTAATTCTTCCTAGTTGATTCAAAAGTCATACTTATAGACTTGTTGCGGGGTTTTCTTGACTTGCTTCTTTTCAATTTGTTTCTTGCTCGGTAATGTTCCAAGGATTGTTAAATCCACTTTGAAGGGTTGAGTGTATAAATCTACCTCCCTATTATGTTCAAATTCTCCATTGGTAATAGGGTTATTAGTGCTTCACTAGGATGGAGGACTCCTACTAGTATATCGATCATTGTGATTAATTATCAACTCAACTCCTCGAGAATAGTAAGTGCAGCCATATGATATACTAAATCCTTAGGTTGGACTTGATCATTTTTCATGTATTAAACCTTTGTTTTGTCCAAATATAGTTAGATGTGGGACAATGGATGTAAATCCCAACAAATATGCCATTCCACCCTCCATTTATGGGAAACATTTTTTAAATTTTCTACCCAATCCCTAAAGATTTATCCTAGGAGAATAGATTCCATCTTCCCCAACTAGTTTGTGGGAAAGTACTTATAATTCTTCATTGAAGGAGTTGTGCTTCTTTTTAATGAAGCCTCCACAATTATTGAGATTTGTCCCATAACTATCCAAATAATTAAAGAAGGAAATATGATTTCCCTACCATAATTTTGGAATTATTGGTAGTTCATCTCAATGATATTTTCAAGGTGGTTGGCCCTATTGTATTTCTTCCCTGACCTAAAAATCTATCCAATTTACTTTGGCATGTTCATTTTGGCATTTGATGTTGACCTTACTAGAGTAAGACACAACAACACTATAATGTAGGTCCATTTTATGTGCAGTTCATTTATTTGACTAATATTCAATCCATTTGAGTAATTTATAGTTAACCACCCTTGTAAAATTTTGGATCCACTTGTGTGAGTCGACTGTCCATGGAATTGTGTTTGCTATATAAGGAAGAGACATAATTTGGTGGAATAGACTTGCGGGTATTTCAATTTGACGGTCCTACCACAAAACACCCTCATGAAATTGAATCACTATGAATTATGTGGGTTATTACTTCTAGTCATCGAAATATGACATGAGAGGGGCACCTAAATAATCCATGATTCTAGCTACATGGAAGAAAATTGACTCCACATTCCACTTCTTATTTGGAAAATCTCATTTCTTAAAGCTATTCCATTGTTTATCCCAAGGGATTTCCTCTATCTTCTCTTGTTGAATATTATGCAAACCAACTCCCAAGTCTATCTTTGTCAATTTGTTGAACCTAACCTTGATGCATGGCTTTACCAAGGTTTTTGTTACCTCCATGTTGGGTCCCTATAATACTAGTGATTACCCCATTACTATTGTAGTTGTACCCCTTATTAATATTGTTGTGCCCCTATTGCCCCCATATTGTTATTATTGTGCCCCATAGAATCTCTCTATTGTTATTTTTGTGGCTTTAATTATATTATTAGGTTGGTTGGTTATATTGTGACTCCTTAGACCCTATATATAGAAAGGAGGTTTTTTCCATTTGTAACCATCCAAAATTGTTCATTTATGTAATGAAGGAGGTTCCCCTGAAGAGGCTGAATTCTAAGCGTTGATCATCTTTTCTATCTTTTCTTGAGCTGGTTCATAACATTGATATTAGAGCTTTTGGTCTAGGGTTTTGTGCTCCAAACAGGTCATCGTGGCATTTTCGCAATAACTTTCTTTCTGCGACGTTTCAGAAGCTAAAACAAAAACCCATTTGAGAAGACATCGCGTTGAATCTTGACCCGAATTTTAGAGCATTTTGCACTATATTTGCGGAGATATGATCTGAGGAAGTTGGTATTTTTGCAGACTCCTGAATTGCATTCCAAACAGGTGACCTAGGGAAAATCATCATAACTTTTTCTCTTAGCATTCAAGGCTAGGAATTTTGTAAGAAGGTGTAGAAAGAGGGAAGAAACACGTGGCAAGAGAAGAATCACGTAGGAGGAGGTGAGCCTCGGGATTAAGAGAGGCAAAGGCTATAAAGGAGAGAGGAGCCCCCTAATTTTGATCATTCCGGTTATGAGCATTTGTGATAGTCATTTCGACTTAGAGCGCGCTAGCTGTTTAACTAGTCTGCAACATTGTTTAGTGCATTGAGTGTCTCCGTTCGGAGATCTCACGCTTAGCCCCGGGGGATTTTGAGTGTCTGCTTGGGCAAGGTATTTCCATTGGCATTCCAGCAGTAGTTTCATCATCATTTCAGCAGCAGTTTCATCAACGTCTTTGAGGAACTGCGTAGAACCCCAAGGGGGGTGATTTTCGGGGGTCGGCCATTTCAAAAAAGATTTCTGGGTTTTTCTGGGTTTTTTGAGTAGAGTCTGATTCCAAAGTTTCAACCTTTTTTGAGGAGGGAAGAAGCCCCGAATCCTCATTCAATTTCCAATAGTAGCAACAACAGCACGACAGTTTCCTAGCAACTGAGACGCAGATGTGTGTGAGGCCATTCCTTTGTTATTCTAAGTGTATTTCTTCACTTGCCTTGTGCAAGTCAAGGTGCCATCCTTCTGATCACCTCTGTACTCATTCCTTTACTCAGTATAATAAAATGGCTTAGCATTCCTCGTTGCATTTCGTGTATATCCGTTTATATTTCATATGTTTATTATTGTTGCTACACTACTATTATATCTTTGTCATTATATCTCTGTGATTTTCTCATCTACTTTACCACTTGTGCATTTTCCTAGTTGATATTTTGTTGGGGTTTGAGGAATATTCCGGGTTAGGGATATTACAGTGGTATCAGAGCATAAATCTGGCTCAACCTGTGGAGCTAGCAATCTATGACAATGGGGGAAAAACCCTATATATGTTACAGAGGTCAGAGATATAGAGACACT
Organism: Pinus taeda; assembly: GCA_000404065.3. Classification (NCBI taxonomy): domain Eukaryota; kingdom Viridiplantae; phylum Streptophyta; class Pinopsida; order Pinales; family Pinaceae; genus Pinus; species Pinus taeda. The sequence goes on from APFE031233999.1 coordinate 95,757, forward strand.
GGGCGTAGGTTGGAGAACACTTATGGAGAGGGAGACTGTGTTCTGGTGGTGGACGCAGAACAGGAGGAGCCTGTGGTGGATGCGGAACAGTTGGATCCGATGGCAGATGATGACGGGAAGAGATTGGCAGATATGCTCCTCAAATCCATGCAAGATCTGTCGAGGCAGATTGAGGTGATGGGGAAAATATTCACGGCAGTAGAGGCTAGAAAACGTTAGAGCCCACAGGCTTTTCAGGTTGGTGAGGGATCAGGTGCATCCCATCACACGCTCTACCATGCCCACTTTCTTAGGAGCCGACATGGGGGTCGTAACCCTGCAGGACGCAAAGCCCAGACATATGGGTGATTATTTTGTAGAGTACTAGACCTATGGGCAGGAGTTCAAGGAAGCCCTCTCATTCAGAGATTTTGTTCAGCTTCAGCAAGATAGTAGACCCCACGACCATCACAAAGGGTGCCGGCATTACCATGATGGTGACACCCACCGTGCATCGAGTAGATTCCACTTGCCTATGTTTGATGGTTCATCAAACAATTCGGCAAAGTCTTGGGTGGAGAAGTTAGACATTTATTTCCAGCTTAACCAGATGTTGGAGACAGAGGCCATCAAGGTGGCAACATTGCATTTGGATGGTGAGGCCCAGGATTGGTGGTTTCATGGGATGGTTACACTAGGGCACTCCACAGTGATGTCATATGTCGAGTTTACCAGGAGACTAATGGATTGATTTGATCAGAGGGATCCAAAGCAGCATTTTGTTGAGCTGACAAGGCTCAAACAGACAGGGAGCCCAGAGACCTACATTGAAGATTTCTTGAGGGTATTTATGATGGTGCCAGACCTATGCACGGCACGGAGGGTCTATATGTATGTTGAGGGGTTAGCAGAGCCACTTCGGGGTTTAATCCAATCCACTAGACCAGCCACACTCCAGGACACTATCAACAGGACCCGGACACCTTACCCCCAGAGACAAACTTTCGAATATAAGGGGAAGGATGTGAGGATTCCACCTCCAAAGGGGAATCGAGGACGAGTACAGCTTGATGATGATGCCAAGAGGGAGTTGAAGAAGAAGCAGTTATGCTTCACTTGTCAGGAGCCATGGGCACCAAGACATAGATGTGCTGTTGATAAAGCACATTTTATTGAGGTCTTCTCTAAGAGCAGTGGAGAGGAGGATGATGAGGATGATGTGGAGGCAGGAGATAGCCATGTCATACAGGGTCCTTTGCCACCACCACTGCCAGTAGTAGGTGGTGCATCTTTTGCACCCACCGGAGGGGTCCTTGCAACATTGCGAGGAGTTCCCAAGTATCTAATGCTACGCGTACGAGGGACAGTACGTGGCCAGAGAGTATCAGTTTTGGTTGACAGTGGGGTGACCCACAACTTCATCGATGCCCATATGGTTGAGCAGAGAGGTATACAGACAGAGAGCTTCGATGGGTTTTTAGTCTTGGTCCCAGGAGATTAGACCATGACGTGTTCTCATTATGTTTCAGAGCTTTCAATGATGATGGGCACCTACACATTGACTGACCACCTTTTCATGGTCGATATTCCGGACACCAACATGATACTGGGTGTTTAGTGGCTTATCACTCTAGGGAAGGTCACGACAGATTGGAAGACCCTGGAGATGGAATGGGATGATGAGAAGACAGGGAGGCACTAGAAGATACGGGGACAGCACACATATCCGCCTCAGACTGTTTTAGCTCATCAGATGGAGGCAGTCTTCCGAAAGGGAGACATAGAGTGGGAGTGGAGCTGTGTGTATCAGAGGCAGGGACTACATGGCAGACGGTACACCCAGAGATACAGTCTATCCTTGATTGGTATGCCATAGTGTTTGGGGAGATTCCACCAGGAGAGCCACTCAATCGGGGGTTTGAGCACACCATCGAGCTTGAGCAGGGCATACAAGCCGTGATTACCACCCCCTATAGGCACCTCAAGTCCTATTGGGATGAGATTGAGCGGGCTATCCAGGAGTTGCTGGCTCTTGGGCATATTCGACCGAGCATGAGTCCTTTTGCTTCTTCTGTGGTGTTAGTGAAGAAGAAGGATAGTACATTGAGGATGTGCATTAACTACAGGGCCCTGAACAAGAAGACCCTGAAGAATAGGTACCCCATACCCAGGATCGATGAGTTAATGGATGAGTTGAGAGGGGCATGTTACTTCTCAAAGATTGATTTGAATCTGGGTACCATCAGATTCGTGTGAGGGAGAAGGACATTTCAAGACCGCCTTCAAGTGTCACTATGGTCACTTTGAGTTCTTGGTTATGCCTTTTGGACTAACCAACGGCCCCGCTACATTTCAATCCTACATGAATCACATCTTCCGTATTCACTTGACGAAGTTTGTGTTGGTATTCTTCGATGATATTCTCATTTACAGCAGGCCTTGGGAGGAGCATCTCCAGCACATTGAGACAGTATTGCGTATCTTATAGGAGCAAAAGTTCTATGCCAAACTCTCCAAGTGTGAGTTTGGGTTGACGAAGATGTTGTATCTGGGACACATCATAGGGGTGGACAGAGTGAGGGTCCACAAGGAGAAGATCAGGGCCATTAGAGAATGGCCAGAGCCGAGAAATGTGATGAAACTTCGAGGATTCATTGGCATTTGTACTTACTACTGGAAGTTCGTTAAAGGTTTCTCACAGCTTGCTGCACCCTTGACAGATTTGACGAGGAAGGGGGCTTTCAGTTGGTCAGATACAGCACAGCGAACCTTTGATAGGCTCAAGGAGGTTATGTGCAGCTGCCCAGTGCTTGCATTGCTAGATTTCACGCAGCCATTTGTTTTGGAGTGTGATGCGTCGGGAGAGGGGATCGGTGCAGTATTGATGCAGGGAGGTCACCCTATAGCCTTTGAAAGCCAGAAGCTCCTTCTGCATGAGAGGTTGTATTCTATATACAAAAAGGAGATGTTGGCCATCATGCATGCATTGGCTAAGTACCGGCAGTATTTGGTGGGTAACAGGTTCAGGGTGAGGATTGATCACAACAGCCTCAAGTTCTTTTTAGAGCAGAAGCAGCTATAGGAGAGGCAACAGAAGTGGATCAGTAAGATCCAAGCATATGACTTTGACATTGAGTGTGTCAAGGGTAAGAACAACGTGGTAGCAGATGCCCTTTCACGTAGACCAGCCACGTTGGATCTTATGAGATTGGATACAGACAGGAGGGCTCGACTCTTAGTAGAGTACTCCAAGGACATGTTTGCATGTGAGGTCCTGGATGGGCACGTGGAAGATGACAGGTACAGGGTGGTCGATGAGATCATCTATTACACGAATTGGATCTTCTTGACTGAGGGGTCTCAGCTCAAGAAGAAGATACTCCAGGCATCACATGATTCAGCTTTGGCAGGACATCATGGGTTTGCCAAAACCTACAGGGCCATTAAAGAGAGGTTCTCATGGAAAGGCCTCAAGGAGGATGTACTCCAGCACATCCAGGAGTGCGATGTTTGCCAGAGGAACAAGGGAGAGATGAGCCATCCCACGGGTTTATTGCAGCCTCTTCCCATTACGGAGGGGAAATGGGAGAGTATTTTGATGGACTTCATCATAGGATTTCCCATGGTACAGGGCAAGGATTGTATCTTTGTCATCGTTGATCGACTGACAAAGTACGCACATTTTTTTGCCATATCTGCACACTATATAGCAACACAGGTGGCCGAGTTGTTCTTCAGAGAGATTTTCAGGCTACATGGTCTTCTTAAGACCATCGTCATTGATAGGGACAACCGTTTCATGGGCGGGTTTTGGCAGGAGCTTTTCCGGTTGGTGGGGATGGAGTTGACACCGAGTACCAGTTATCACCCACAGACGGATGGGCAGACAGAGATAGTTAACAAGTAGTTGGAGGGCTACTTGCGTAACTATGTTAGTGGCCAGCGACAAGCATGGCTGAAGTGGCTGCATCTGGGGGAGTACTGCTACAATACTTCACATCACATGTCCATTGGTATGTCACCATTTTATGACTTATATGGGTATCATCCTTTATCTTTTTCCGACGTGATGTTTGGTGATAGCAAGGCTCCTAGAGCCAAGATTTGGATCCAAGAGAGTCAGGATATCCTCCGAGCTCTCAAAGATAACATGGCTACAGTGCAGAACTAGAAGAAGCTATATGCTGACAGGGGTTGGGTGGAGAGACAGTTTGAGGTAGGGGACATGGTCTACCTACTATTACAGCCATACCGACAGTCGTCATTGAAGCAGAAGGGGGCTGAGAAGCTCAAGCCTCGCTTTTATGGGCCATACAGGGTGATACACAGGATTGGAAAGGTTGCATATGAGTTGGAGTTGCCCCAAGGCAGCAAGATTCATAACGTTTTTCATGTATCATGCCTGAAAAAGGCATTGGGGCAGCAGGTGACAGTGACAGATGAGTTACCACCCATGGATGATGAGGGGCATTTGGTATTGCAACCGGAGGCTATCATTGATACCAGGGAGAGGCAGCTGCAGAGTAGGATGGTCTGGGAATTCTTGGTGAGGTGGAAGAATTTTCCAGATGAGGATGCCACTTAGGAGAGTGAGAAGATCTTACAGCATCCATCAGTTCAGTTGCTTGAGGACAAGCAACATTTTGCTGGGGGAGACTATAATATTCCTAATTAGCCATGCCTAATTGGAATATTCGATTTTGTTAAATTTTTGCCTTCTATAGTTATTTGTAAATAAATAAAAGTGAGGACAGGGAACATAAATCACTTTTAGAATAAAAAGTCACTTCCTAGTAGCACAACGTTGTGACTTAGAGGGGAGCCAAGGGGGCCAAAGGGGGACACAGACATGGAGCCCACACAGACACATGGAGGGACTGTGCAGGAGGGAAGAAACACGTGGCAAGAGAGGAATCATGTAGGAGGAGGTGAGGCTTGGTATTGAGAGAGGAAAAGGCTATAAAGGAGAGAGGAGCCCCCTCATTTTGATCATTCTGGTTATGAGCATTTGTGATAGTCATTTCGACTTAGAGCACGCTGGCTGTTTAGCTAGTCTGCAGCACTGTTTAGTGCAT
>APFE031233999.1:105739-119364 GCA_000404065.3 Pinus taeda
CTGGGGGGGGGGGGTGAATCAGTATTATTAAATCACTAACTTTTCATTTTCATACTCAGATACACATATGCTACTTCAGTTAAGGGAACTTGTGTGTACACGCAATTGTGTTTAATGCAACTAGTGTATATCCAGTAAACTTATAATTCAGTTAAATGTTTATCTTTTATCAGTGCATCAAAACTTCATTAACCATATGAACAATAAATAGGTGCAGTAAAACAGAATAGATCATCACACATAAGAAGCACACATGAACACCATGATGTAAGGTGGAAACCCAATGTGGTTGAAAACCTCCTGTTGCAATTCGTCTCTATCTTCTTTTAATAAGAAACTTCTTTTTACAATATTTCTGTACTGGTGTAGTCTTATACCAGTACGCAGGCTTCTACCTGAAGAAGGCTTACACCCTTCTCTCGTTCTCCAGCTTCTCCTGAAAGGGAGCTACAAACCCCTTATCTCTTGTTCTAGCTGATGTACTAGTACGTAGGTGCTGACCTACAGAAGGCTACCACCTTCTCTTTTCTTCCAGGGACCACGTTTCATAAATTTTCATACTGGATACTCCTGAAGCACAACACCATAATCTGAAGGCCACGTTTCATCCAATTGTCATACTGGACCCATCAATATCATTGAAGCACAAAATCAATCACCACTTGCATCATCAATCTCTGAATCACCCAATACTGAATCACTGAAACCCTGATAACAAAATGCAATCACGAGCAGAACGCAGAACTCTGCAACAATATTCAGAGCCAACTATATCATCAGAAATCATGCATCAGAGTGCATACACTACTTGGAAGATCTGAACCAGCATGTATACGCAACTTCACCAAAGCGAACCAATGTATATGTTATCAAATACTTACTTATAACTTTCCTGCACTTCCTGACTTCAGACATACCCAGATCATTACATATACAAGGATAATACATGTGTTAGCAACCAGATCTAGTCCATTAGATCACATAAATATAAGTCATTATGATCCTGATCCATTATTAGATCTCATCCGTCAGCACTAAAGCTAAACACAATCAACCAATATGAATATGCATAATACTAGTCACCAGAACTCAGAACTTTGCATCAACAACTAGAACCACTTGTGACTTCAAACATCATATTTTATATGGTATACACTATTTAGATGTATCTAACCTATGTATGTACGTGCTTTTATCATAGTCAACCAGCGTATACATTTGTAAATATTCATTCATGATTTGCAGCTATTGCAAACTTGAGTTATACCCAAATCATAATATTTACAGAACATTACATGCGTCAGTATACAAATCTAGAATAAGCATGATCAAACCATATAGAGATGATTATTTCCAAGCCATAAGATCCCGATCCATCATTAGATCTTGTCCTCCATCATCCGCTGAGATTCCTCCTTGGCTCAGATCAAGTAAAGCATTATAAACCCATAACCTGCATACTAGATCTCACACTACATCAAATATTCGAGACTTTATGAGTGCCTTTGCCTAATGATCTTCTCCTCCTTTTATAGTCTTAGGCCTTGCTCAATACCATGGTCCAAAACCACTTAGAACTAATACCTTGGTCTAGGGTCAATACCTCGGACCAAATACCATGGACCAATACCAAAATACCATGGTCCAAATACCATAGACCCAAAAGCTTAGTTTCCGACATGTACGTGCTTTTTCATGCATGAAAGTGCGTGTATACGCATACACCTCTTCTGCTCAATGAACCTACGTATATACGCAACTTGGTCAAGGTAAACCTGCGTATCACTCTTTTTCTTTCATTTTGTGAGCCTGAACTATGATCCAATACTGTTAACCTGTAGTACTTTGATCTTCATCATCAAGAACAACACCTATATCATAATGTTAACTTGCTGCACTGTGAACTGTCATTTCCTTTGAATTGTCCTGCATCACATCTGTTAACACAACTACCATGCATTAATGTCACATCTAATAATTCTTGTGAAGATTCATCTAGTTACCATGTATAAGTGAGTTGTTATACTACAAGAGGGTTTCCATCAAGTACAACACATTCATCATAATTCCAATAGGTGTGGCATTTCCAGAGTAGTTGTTGGAAGCCAATGTGTCGCCCCTGGGTAGTCGCTGAAGGATCTGGGCAAAGCTGTCTGTCATTGCGTTCCTTTGTCCCTCCAGGGCTTCTTCAAGCAAGATTTTGATAGGATATCCTACCCCCTCGTCTTTCTTTTCATCCACCATGGGAGGTCGTCGAAATTTGTGAGGCTGGTCCTGCAAAGGTTCGACCAGTTCAAGCCCTAACTCCTTATATCCCGACCTCGTTGGGGACATGGAAAGAAAAACAGAGAAAAAAAGCAGACTGCTCTGATACCACTGATCCACATTTAAACAGGAACGCAACAAATTAAAAAGATAACCATAAACACAAAGATGCAACGGAAATAATACTTCATTTCATTAATGTAAAATACTGAAATATGCTTACAAATAGAAATGGAAATACACCATCTAGGGCGATGGTAGCTTATCTTTGAGAAGAGATGTAGCGGTTACATGCCTCTAAACTGAACTACAATGAGGCTCAAGGGCATTTTTATTATTGAACAATAAGAGCAAACCATAAACAACCAAAACCTTAACCTGAGGAGAGGTAACACCAAGAGTTTATGGGCTCCGTTGGGGTGAGTTGGACAACCAACTTCCCGGGGTTGTGACTTGGTCATATTTGATGCACATGATAATCCATTGGAAATATCTCTTCAAGGAATACGATGGAAAATACAATTTTAGACAAAAAATAGTTGGCAGTAGATTTCCAAAAAAATGTCGTTTAGGGCCTCAAAATGGCTCCAAAAGTTTAGGACCCGAAAAACTGCTAAATATAGTAAATTGTGCTACAATTAAGGAAATTAACAAACTGAAAGAAGCAATGGTGGGGGCCCAAGTGGAATTGGCGGGTGGCTACCAATATCCACTTAGATCAACATCTTGGGTGAAATACCCTTACTTCATTTAAGTTGTGAATTTGATTTTTCCTAGTAGTCTTGTGTTCATGAAACACAAAAGGTACACGTTTTGATTCTCCCTTAGCTTTCAATTGGTATCACTATGCCGATTGGTGGTTTGGGTTTATATGGAGGATCCTTTTGTGAAAATGGGCATTTCTTTCTAAAAGGAAGTATTAGAGTTTTCCTGGTACAATATCCAATTTGTATCATCATTTTTGGTGCAATTAGTGTTATTTAAAAATCAATCCATATTTGGAGTAGCCTAATCTCAAGAGGATCATATTTTGTAATGTATATGCTTAGGAGAAGTGAGCATAGAGGATAAAGTAGTAGAAACAGTGAAGAGCAAGCTCAATGCATCACTTATGGGTGGTATCTGCATTCAACAATAATACCATGATAAATTTTAATTGGTACAAAATATGCATTGGAAGAGAAAGTATTCAGTTGAAAGCCATAAAGTGTAAAAAACTGAAGGTTAATTGGCATGGAGGAAGTATATATTCAAGGGAATAATATCACACAGGTCCATTTTATAGAGTAGAAGTAGATATTAATTATTGAAGAGAAGTCTGCGGGGCAGAATGCATAGAAGCAACTAGATCCTCTCCATTGACAATCAATTATTGCATGGGGTAGAAGAAGCATCTTGTAGCCCTTTTCCATTGATTTTAAAGGAAGAGAGAAGCTTATTGTGGATAAAGTTGTGATGGCCCAAGAAAAGGAAAGAAAGCCATTGGTGGCTCATGCAAGGAGATGTGTGGTAGTAGCATGAGGATTGGTCATCAATGCAGAGAAGTGAAGAGGTGTTTCCATCAATTCCAAAGGGGGATATTGTTGGAAAATTGGCATTGTTTGTATGGCTAGTGGCAGTAAGTGTGTTGCAATTGATATCAACAGTCATGCTAGGATATCATGTTGGACAGCTGGCATTTCCTGATATTTAGCAAGTGTGTTGGCATTGATGTCAACTAGAGTAGTATGGATGTATGTGCTAGTATAATGTTAGCAAAGACAACATTGATGTCCACTAGGCTAGATGTGATAGAAACATATTCTAGCATTGATTTTCTTTTTGTATCAAGCCCAGGGTGAGTCTCATGGTTTCTGTAATGAACCATCTATAAATACAAAGAACGTAAGCATAATAGCAGGTATACGGTACATGCATATGATAGCTACATATGCATGTGTTGCATACACCACACTAGTATTTTATACTAAATTGATTATAAGTGCTAAATACCATGACACTTCTTGGAATAGAAGTTCTACTCATTCATCAGTATTGTGTAATGCATGGTTAGATCTTAAAAGAGGACTATACATATTATATGTTCCAGATTATTGATAAAATTATATTAATAAATTAATAAAATACATATAAGTAATTAATTAAAAAGGGATCCAAGTATTAAGTTTATAATGTTATATTTAAAACAAATATATATATAAAACAATGTGATATGTTTTAATGTTATAAAGTTATAATGATATGTTATAAAGTTATAATGATGCGTTATAAATATTATAATGATACTTTATAATGTTATAATGATACATGTATAATGTTTTAAATGTTATAATGTTTTAATAATATATGTATAGACAATGTAAGGGTCATATTAAAGGAATAATTAATAAAACCATATGGTTTAAAACATAAAGGGGATTCATTCACAAACTAAGAGAGGACCAAGAGGGGATACGTGGGCGCGGGACTGTCATCAGTAGGGTGAGCGGTGGTTGTAGATGGAAGGGCGGCCACCACCAAACCAGAGGATAAAGACCGCAGGACAGGGATTGAGCAGGGGGCAGAAAAACCAGAAGGAAGAATTTTGAAGGGAAGGGAATCAACCATTGGAAGAGCTTGAGAGTTCTGAGGTTTTGGGCACGAGGGAACGGTCAGCTTCCATTGAGAAGCTTATTGGATTGAGAAGCCAGGCTCTGCTTAGTCTGGCTGGGAGGATTCAGTCTCTCGGTAATTGGAGTAGCATAGCTAGAGGCATCTTCAACTGTAGGAGTATAGGTAGGTACCTCAATAGTGCCATTAATTGATTTTGTCAAGTTTCTGTTGAAAATGTTACAGGTTCATGCTTTAAATCCCTTACTGTCTTTTTTGCATTTGTTTATCGGTTCTTAGATATGGTATCAGAGGGTTGTTCAAACCCTTTCGACCTCATAGGCCCTGCGTTGTGGTCTGTGTAAGCTTCACTTCATCGTAACAGTAGAGAAAACCCCATCGTCCCAATTCCTGAATCTCCACTTTTGGACGACAAGCTGGTCCTGCTGCAAATTCTGAATGACACTCGTGATGGCACCATCAAATATGGAGAAAAAAACCACCAAACTCTCGGCTAATTTTGGCATTACTCTGAATGGAAACTCGAGAATCCGTCCATAGTCGTAACCTTAGAGCGGCTCTGGTTCGCTTGTATTCCATTCACAACATCGGTAATCTGGACATGGGGGGGCTGTGGCAGCTGTCGGAATGGATCAAGCGCCCTATTATTTTATGATGATCCTTTGCGTCTTCTACTAGCTGTAATCTCTGCCACAGTGGTCGTCTTTCAGGACCAAGGCCGAAAAATGATATGGCGGTCAGCTTTCAGACGAAGCCCTGATTCTTGGTCCACTCAAATGCACACTTCATACCATAACTCTGCTGTTTTTGCCTCTGTTGCTTTACATCAGATCTCATCATTCCATCCTTTTTTTCTTCCATGGCCACTGTCTGCATCCTCTTTATATTAGGGAAAAATTCCTTATTTGCTCTAAGAGTTTACCAGTCTGTTTAAATTGTCTTAGCGGTTAATCCCAACAAGTCTCTCTGATTTTATTTTTGTATCATCTAATAAACAAAGGTAGGAAATTATTGGGCATAAATTCAATGTATTTCTGAATATTTTAGCCATTAATTTATCCAAAAACATCACTTCATTTGATACTCGACCGAGAAACCAGTTACATTCATCCCGTCCTACTTCTCGAAGTGTGCTGGCAACAACAACACTCTGCGAAAGTTACTCTCGTGACAACCAGTATCCTAGCGTATTTCTACCAATCAAATCTTTATTCACATAAACACATAAGAAGAATAGAACCCCTTACTAATTAATTGACGATCACATCTGCAATGGAGCATCAGACTATGATGATTGCAGTGGCCATTGGATTTTTTTCCGTATTAATATTTTATTATACCACAATAAGCAGGTGGAATGGCAGAACCAAGAAAACACGGGGAGTGCAGAGCAAGAGTTTTGAGAAATCGCAGAGTCTAAACGTTCGATTTATTTTTGGGTTTTCACCAAATGTGTAATACGATTTTTGGTGTGATAGTGATTTTCATCACTTAAATTGCATTTTAAAAATATAACATTATAAACTTAATACTTGGATCCCTTTTTAATTAATTACTTATATGTATTTTATTAATTTATTAATATAATTTTATCAATAATCTGGAACATATAATATGTATAGTCTTCTTTTAAGATCTAACCATGCATTACGCAATATTGATGAATGAGTAGAACTTCTATTCCAAGAAGTGTCATGGTATTTAGCACTTATAATCAATTTAGTATAAAATACTAGTGCGGTGTATGCAACACATGCATATGTAGCTATCATATGCATGTACCGTATACCTGCTATTATGCTTACGTTCTTTGTATTTATAGATGGGTCGTTATAGTTTCTGCAGTGCTTTGTAGAGAATCATCACAGTAGAAGAACTATTGGAGAAGCCATAAAATAATGACTATGGTGGTTGGGAGTCCCATGCTTTAGAAGATATTTTGCCTCAAGAGATAAAATCATATACTCTTATAGATAGAAAAATTGGTTAGTGCTCGGAAAGAGATTTCTGACGGTACGTGGAATTCCATAAATGGATATAGGAATCAAAATTTATTGATAACCGAAGTAAAGATCTTGAATTCCTTAGGAGAAGTTCAAATTTCAGAACTTCAGAACAGGCCAAATCCCTCATAGCCCCTTGGTTTATATCTTAATTATCTAATTATTGTTTCTAGCAAGAAAGTCTCCATTGACATCGAGGTCATTGATGTCCCAATAGATTATAACAACCTCTTGGATAATAGATACACCTATTCTATGCAGTCTTTCACAATATTTTCTTTCCTCATAATGGAAATATCATCACTATCGATCAGCTGAATTACTATGATCCTAAGTCTCAGACTTCCCCTCAATCCACTATCTCATTGATGAATGGAAATAAGACTGTCCCATCCCTCACCAATGTTTCATTTGAGTCTTTAAAGATTCCAAGTTGCTTGGTTCTTATTATGGTTCACCGCCTACCCCCTTGGAGCCTAACTATCCCAATGTTTGCATGCTTCAAGAATCATTGACTGCCCACAAGTGGTCTAGTACACCTTCCCAGTAGCTAGCACCTCCGCAACCTTTTTCTCCCAACTAAACCGAGCCTTTAGGTATTATTCCTTAAGGTCCATTTCCTTATGTTGGTATCTCTCCTTGTCCTTTCTAGTCCGAAACCGTTCCCCTAGGTCTTAACCATCCAGGATCAATTCCCTTAGGTCATTACCCTTTTAGTTAGATACCTTTCTTATTCCTGTTCCTTAGAATTTATTCTACACCTGTCATGGCTACATTGATTTTACCTAACATTACCTTAGGGATCCCAATCTAGTACATTGATCCTCCCGCAAACACTCCTCCTGATCAACTCAAACCTTATACTGCTTTGACCCCGGTTCAACCTTTTGTTCCTTCCCCTTCCTTTTCTTTAGTTCCACAATAACCTCAACAAGAAGCCAATCCTATTATGAAAGCATATGGTGAGGGAAGAAAATCCCATAAAAAGGGAACCAAAGACAAGACACCCCAACCAACTCCAACTCCTCCTAAGCTGCCAAAGCCTACTCCTCTATGTGCTTTGTGTGATGTTGTTGGACATGCCACCAATAATTGTCCTGAGCTCCCTTATATCAATAATGTGGTCTATGATACCATTCCTGACTCCAACATCCCTAAGGTTCATGTCACCTTACTCGACTGAGTCATTTAAGAAGAACATATCCTTACGCATGAATCACCCTTGTGCTTTGTGTGATAGCTATGGACATTATTCTCATCATTTTACCCATCTCTAAGACTTTCATGATACACTTCAAGTGCTTCATGAGTTAGATTTCGCTCGTAGTGAGTCTACATCCCCTCTACTTGAAGGTTCTGGTCCTAATATTGTACAAAAATAGGAGGTCTTATAACCACCCATTGTGATCCCTCCTCCTGATGTCGAGATGACGGATAGTATCGCCCCTATTATCTACCTGTCGTCATCCATGGGATCGATCTTTTGGGACTCTCTTGATGTTTCCTATTGTGCTTCTTTCGAACCTCCTTCGATGAACAAATCAGTCTCAACATCGGTAGATGTCACATCTACTAGTCATCTATCTCCCCTTGTCGACAATTCGCATGTGAACCTAGTCTCTCATGAAGATGCCTCAGGTAGCTCATCTTCATCATGTGGTATCTCTTCCTCCCATCCTCCCATATTTCATTCTGATGAAGACTTCATATAATCCATGACCACACCTGATTATCCTTGGAATGATATGCACCATCGTGCATGCTTCCTTCCACAACAAACCCATGATCAATATGTTTTGGAGGCTAAAGACTTCATACATGAATTATCTCCACATCCACCTTGTGGACATTACATTGACACCCAATGTTTTGGTAAGGGGACATCCACTTCTGAGGGTCTAAGGGAAGCAATTCTCCCCAACCCTTTTAGTGCATCTGGTAGTGTCAACTCTAGTCCCATCCTTCTTCCCCATGATAAAGAACCTGTAGAGTTCCATATCAATCCAGATCACCATGTGGATAATCCACTTAATCATCCCTCCATCTTACATCAACAACCCAATCCATTGTTTTTTGTCAACCACCATGTCATTTGGGCGAGCATCAGTTCATTCTATCTGAAGCCACTCTTTGGTATAATGACACCATGTATGTGAACCCATAAATTTAGTCCATTTGATTCATATATGCAGTGCCAATTGAGATTGGTAATACACCATTTCCTTTCTCATACTATTGCATCTATCCATTCTTCCCATAAGAAGACAACCATAAGCATAAACAAATGGCGAACCACATCATCAAAATGTGTTTAGGGTCCATCATTCTAAATACATTAAGCATATCCATATCATGCTATAACCATACATATAACAATGGGGGGAACCTATGCCCCGACATCTCCTCATATTCCTATGGAGGATCTTGTGCCAGTTGGGCTAAATGCTTGAACCCCTTATTTGAGCACTTGGAACACAATGGCGCTCCACAAACTCATATAGCTAGGGGCATCCTTCCCACCTCTACATACTCGATTAGTCCCCTCAATCACACACGGTGAGAGAAATTATCCCATGCTTAGGGGCATGATGGCCCCTGAACAACTTCCCACTTGATCAACATAATTCTAGTCTAGACCCTAATGATCTAGGTATGATCGATTATCCTTTCATTCCTTGGATAGTTTGTCCTACCGACCACTCTAGAGAGCCATATACACATCATATTTTCTAAATGATTGATGCCATATTTTCAAATATTCTACTAAATGTGATACCACACCTATCACCCAGTCCCCATGTTTGACATGGTGGGTAGGAATGACTCTATCACACCTCTAACAGTTCATTCCCTTACCTTGGTTCTTCACCAAGAACCATCCTTCCACAAAGCATTAAGGCCATTTTTAGACATTTAAGGTCACCTACCTAAAAGTCACAGATCATAATTTCGATGGTCTATTTCTTTGCTACAAGATCCTCTAGATTTAGGGCCTTCTGCTCCTCTCCAAATTATCCAACAACTCACTATGCAAATGAATTTGATTTGGGGGAAAGAAGACCTTTTATAGGAAAAACCATAGTTTTTTCGTCGCCCATTGTGACCAAACTATAGCTAATTTTGACGAACTATCAACATCGTTGGAAATCTCTCACTAATTTCTCTAATGGGTATCCCTTTTATTTTGGTAATTTGACACTTCATTAGTAAGACATTTTTTCCATGAGGTCTCACTTTTTCGCTTATTAAACTCAAATTTCTTCTTTTGAGCCACTCGTACTCTAGTAACACTTTACCTTTGCACTAGTTGACTCATGTGTTGATTTTCATCATGAGTAACCATCATTTACTTGTTGAGTATGGAGCATGATTGTTTAGAGGTCTTTGTTTCAACCGGATGTATACCCCAGGAAGTTTGTACACCCCTCCACGCGGGAGGATGCGGGGGGGCTGATCCCCCCCCGGTTGGGGGGTCTAGGGTCCAGCGGTCCCCCGGCAAGGGTTTCAGGGGCAGCGCCCCCGAAGCTAAAAACAAATGTAAAATTGCCTTGCAAAAGTATAGTAATTTTCTAGTCAATCTGGGCCATTCATTAGGTGGATGATCTAACTATAGAACTTATGTTTAGTTTAGGGTTTTCTTTATCCCTAGAAGGCAACCCCTCTCTTTGTATGAGGGCATTGTATTTGAGGCTGTGTAATAGATGTATATTCTCTGAGCGAGAAGCAGAGAGGTTTGACTATGAGAGAAAATAGAGGATATTACAGCGAATCTGCTGTAGGTTGTGTCTCTTCATTTTGCTAGATAATAGAAAGGAAGGACTGGCTGTTTGGGGTGGACATAGCCCAAACTGGGTGAACCACGTATATCTGTGTCTCTCTTATTTGATGCGTTTTCTGTGTTTATATTTCTGCAATATTTTATGTGTTCCATTGCTCCGTAATATATAATTTTCTAACAACTGGTATCAGAGCCGAAGGTCTATTTGGCTGATAAACTTGCAGGAAAGAAGGGTTCCTCATTTGAGTGGGAGCAATAGCGGAAGATGGTAAGTTTAGGTTCGAGAAATTTAACGACCAAAACTTCTCGTTGTGGAAGATGCAGATGGAATATTATCTGTATCAGAAAGATCTGTACCTACCATTGGGCGGAAAAACAAAGATGCTGATGGATATGATAGATGAAGAATGGAACCTTCTCGATAGAAAGGTACTCAGAACAATATGGTTGTGCCTCGCAGTGTCGTTCGCCTTCAACATTTCAAAGGAAACAATGACAGAGGGTTTGATTAAGGCATTGGAGAAACTATATGAAAAACCCTTGGCCTCAAACAAGGTATTTCTTATGAAACGATTATTTAATATGAAGACGTCGGAAGGTGGATCTGTTGCAGACCATTTAAATGATTTTAATACTGTTACAAGTCAGTTATGTTCTGTAGGGGTAAACTTTGATGATGAAGTTAGAGATCTGTTATTCTTGTGCTCATTGCCAGAAAGTTGGAATGGTTTAGTAATGGCCATTAGTAACTCTGTTTCTGGATCTAGTACTTTAAAGTTTGATGATGTTGTTGGTGCTATCCTTAGCGAGGAAATGCAACAGAAAAGCTCCGGTGAGACATCGGGTAATGCTTTGAGTGTAGAGTCCAGGGGAAGAAAATTGGAAAGAGGAAAGAGCTCAGGATATCACAGTAAATTAAGGAAAGGCAGATCCAAGTCCCGATCGGGGATAGTGTGCTGGAAATGCGGAAAGAACACCTAAAGAAATACTATAGATCTAGGAAAGGAAAAGAAGGAGATGCAAAGCAAGAAAACAATCATGAAGCAAATGTGACAGGTGAGGTGTTACAAGATGCTTTGATTCTTTCTTTTGAAAATATTACTAATTCTTGGGTGGTAGATTCAGGGGCCTCATTCCATGCCACACCTGATAAGAAATACTTTCTGACTATGTTCAAGGAGATTTTGGACAAGTTCGTTTGGGTTGATGATAAACCCTGTAAAATTTTTGGAATGGGTAAGGTTCTTGTAAAACAACAGAATGGAAACCAATGGCTACTAAAGGAGGTAAGGCATGTTCTCGATCTAAAGAAAAATCTGATTTCAACAGGGCAGTTAGGCGGTGAAGGTTGTGTGACAACTTTCACAGATAAAGCTTGGAAGGTTACCAAAGGAGCCTGGTAATAGCAAAGGGCGAAAAGGTTGGTACATTGTATTTATGCAATGGTATTTCTAACTCTGTTAATGCTTTAACTTCCAAAGGAGGAGATGTAGCATTATGGCATCATAGGCTCGGACACATGAGTGAAAAGGGGATGAAGATTCTTCACTCAAGGAATTTGTTGCCGGGTTTGAAGAATATTGATTTGGACTTCTGTGAGAATTGCATTTATGGAAAACATAAGAGAGTTAGATTTCTGAGAGTTGGGAAAGAAAAGAAGAGCAAAAAATTAGAGCTTGTGCATACAGATGTATGCGGACCTGCTCAGGTATCATCTCTTGGTGGCTCTCGTTATTATGTTACTTTTATTGATGATGCAACTAGAAAAACTTGGATTTATTGTATTAAGAATAAATCTGATGTGTTTGATACTTTCAAGAAATGGAAAGATTTGGTTGAGATTGAGACAGGAAAGAAATTGAAGTGTCTCAGATCATACAATGGAGGTGAATATTGCAGCAAAGAGTTTGATAGGTACTTTTCAGAGCATGGAATTCACAGAGAGAAGACAGTTCCAAGAACACCACAAGAAAATGGTGTGTTAGAAAGGATGAACAGAACAATCATGGAGCGTGCAAGGTGCATGAGATTGCATGTAGGATTGCCTTTACAGTGTTGGGCAAATGCTGTAGATACTATTGTTTATCTAATAAACAGAGGGCCTTCAAGTTCCTTGGATGGTGGTGTTCCAGAGGAAGCATGGACAGGTAAAAAGGTAAACTACTTCTTTTTAAAGCCTTTTGGTTATGATGCCTTTGTCCATATTAATAAAGAAAATAGAACAAAGCTTGAGGCAAAGTCAAAGAAATGTACCTTTATTGGATATGGTGTTAATGATTTTGGTTATCGCTTATATGATTATGAAAATCACAAAGTCATTAGGAGCAGAGATGTAATATTCAATGAAAAGGTCTTGTATAAGAATCAATTGCAGGAAAAGAAACAGGAAAAAGAAAACAAGGAATATGAAGTTCTTGATGAAAACACTGAAAAAGTAAAGGTGCCCGAAAATAATAATAATCAACAACCACAACAACAACAACCACCACAACAGCAACAGGCACCCCAAACACCCGAAAGTGGTGTTAGAAGATCTACCAGGATAATTATACCCCCTGAATAATACTCTCCTTCATTATATTATTTATTGTTGACTGATTCTGGTGAACACGAATGTTATGAAGAAGCAATGTAGGTTGAAAGTAGGAAGAAGTGGGAGGTATCCATGGGAGAAGAGATGGACTCCTTAATGCATAACTAGACTTGGGACTTAGTCAGGTTGCCTGCAGGAAAAACTACATTGAAGAATAAATGGGTTTACAGGCTAAAGGACGAAGATGGAGGAAAACAAAGGTACAAAGCTAGACTTGTGGTGAAGGGGTTTGCACAGAAGAAAGGTATTGATTTTGATGAAATATTTTCTCCTGTTGTTAAAATGACTTCAATCAGAACTTTTTTAAGTCTAGTAGCAGTTGAAGATTTGCATCTTGAGCAGTTAGATGTAAAGACAACCTTTATCCATGGGGATT
>APFE031234015.1:0-21766 GCA_000404065.3 Pinus taeda
GCAAAAAATCTCATATCTGTTTAAAAATTAAAAAATGTACCAAAAGTGACCTTTTCCAAGTGAAAAATAAATGAATTAAAAATTTATTTATTCAAAAAATCTATAAAAAAGGATTTTACAAGTTCATTTTCACCGTTTGGCTTTGGAGTAAAAAGTAAAAGTTTTAGGTAAGAAAACTTCCTGTGAAGATTGTGGAAAATCCGACCGCTGGAATCGAGAACCATCCTCTCCAGGTAATCCACATTGTCCCTGACTTGCATTTCATCCATTTCATTTTCATTTTTAGGGCTTTAAAATTCATTTTTTGAGGAAAATTATGGTTAAAAATCGCTCGTGGTGGTTGCACAGGCGTAGCATGTATACCCTGCGAACCCTGACTTTTTCGTATAAACGAAACAGTCGAGGTTCCGCACCTACCCTTAAGGAAGAGTGCAAACCTACGCACTGTCCCTAGCGCGGTGGGTGCGGACCCTGCAAAACGCGTTTTGAAACCCTATAATTTCTCATTTCTGCCCAAATATTTTGAAGTCACAAAATTCTAAACCGCCTATTTTACAATGCAGATAGACAAGATGCTTATTTGGCGGGAAAGAGAACATGAAGATGTGGATCAAGCCACATTACTCCATCCATCTTCATTACAAGATTTAAGAGCATGCAGACTACTAAAATTTTGGGCCATACCTGGCATGAGGGCACAGGTAGAATTTCTACAATGGTTGGTAGACAAGTGGAGCACGCAGGACCAATGTTTCATCATTGGAGGACACCGGATCGAAATCAAGCCAAAGGAAGTTTATTTTCTGACTGGTTTTTCGAAGAGAGGCGAAGGATTATCTCTATTCGGATCTAGGCCAGGTGGCCAGTCTGTCACTAGTCTCCGACTAGAGTTTTGCAATGTCCAAACTGCGGACAAACGGATAGATGTTAAGACCATCACCCATCCTGAACTTAAAGTGATCACATTTACTGTCACTAGACTGTGCGGAAGTGCAACATTGCATTTAGCTGTCGGTTCCCAGATGCGCATGGCAATAGACTGCTTCCGAGGCACCATCATCAACTGGTGCGATGCTGTGTTGGCCAATGTGAAAGGCCAACTGGCTAGGGCAAAGAATGGACAACTAAAGAACTTTGGATATGGTTACTTAGTTGTGAGCTTTGCCCTAGAGAGGGTAGCTATGCTGGTTCCACAGCAACTTACTGTTGAGGCTAGACTTCCCCGAGATCCCAAGATTATGTGCTGGGTTGCAGTCATGGCCCGCCATCTTGAGGAGGGCACTGAGGTTGTTCGATTCTCACCTGAGTATTTTCGTTGGTTGGGAAACCAAATTTTCATGATACAGGACTTTCCATATACTGGGATGGATTATCATGGTGATCCAGACATGGCTCTTCCACCAAGAGAGGAATGGGATGATACAGGGAAAATTGTTTTCAACATTTTCTAAATTATATATTTTTTTTTGTTTTTTAAATCATCCAAAAACTAATAGTAAAAAGTTTTAAATGCAGATGTAGGTCCACGGTGACCAACCGCTCTCTTGCCTTATGAGAGAAGACACCCAGCTGCTGCAGCACTAGCCCCACAGGACCAATCAACAGAGACCTTGGCCGAATTGGAGAGTCATCTAGAGCGCTTAACAGTTGATATTCCAGAGACTAGCATAGATGATATTCCCCTTAGGCTTCAGCGCTATGTGATTGGGGTCCCAGGACCTTTTAGGAGGTTCCTTTATAGGGTATCCCGAGCAGTGGTTTCTTATCGTGATCATCATCAGGGATAGGATGATTTCCATTATAGACTTCATATGACATTTATATCTTTTTGTGCTATCATTTTTGCCGATCATAAGGTGTTTTTCAACCTATGATCGAATACGATGTATATTTTGACACACTTCTATGCTATGATATATTGCTAGTACTGGTTATCTTGTATAACATGTTTATGGGATGCTTTTAAATTTACTGTCTTAATTATTGCAAATGTCTATTTATCATTTGAGAAGCAACTGCATCTGCTAATGTGTTTAAATATCTTGGAATATGTTGATATTCAATGTAGTCAAATTCACGTTCCAAGAGACGAACTCTCAAAAATAATCTTAATAATACTGTATTTCGAATGGCATAAAACCTGTTAAGCTGTAATACAACGAGTTCAGAATCTAACCTTACAATCAAACTCTTAATCCCAAATGAGATGGATTCGGATAATAACTCAATCACTGCACTGTACTCTGCAATGTTATTCATTGTTTGACCAAGGCTTACCCCATGCATAGATACTAAATCGTCAGAGGGTGAATAGATAACCCATGCTACGGAAGAAATATTCAGTGTACTACGACAGGCACCATTAGCAAAACCAATGTATGTTTGAGAAGATGCCGACATCTGCAATATCAAGAGTAAAACTAAGATAAGTAGGAATAACGACAAAACACTCTCTAAACTAGGCACACTTTCTCATCTAAAACACACCAACCAAAAAGAAATCTATTCTAACGAGAATCTCCACACCAAACTTTAAGCATAATATATTTTCAGGTAAAGCCCATTTCTGGGTTTACCTAAAGAGACACAGTCAAAATCTACTAATTCATAGGCCCCTTTAGCCAGCTTTCGCTTAGAAACAAAAGGACCATGCCACATGGGTACGAATTTTCTAGCCCCTAGCTTATCATTAGCTTGATCGTATAATAAAACTAGGTCACCTTCTGAAAAATTACGAGGTGTAACATTTCGATCATATTGAGCTTTTATCCTTTTTACGTGAGTCTCGATTGTTAAAGCAGCATCACGTCGATTCTCATCTAATTGAGCTAAGTACAACAAACATTTTTCCTCTTCGGAAGTGGCTAGAAGTAATTCTATGGCTATTTGCAATGACGGAATTTCACATTCAATGGGTAACACGGCTTCCAACCTGTAAATGAGTTGAAAAGGAGTGAACCCTGTTGATATTTTGATTGAGGTTCGATGCACCCAAAGCGCTGAAAATAACATGTTATGCCAATTCGACTGATGAATACCAATGATTCGTTGAATCATGGTGACTAGAACTTTGTTGATTGCCTCAACCAGACCATTAGCCTGTGGGTAATATGGAGTAGAGCTATCGTGACGCAGGCCAAGTTGATCTGCTAGCTTGGTCATCATGATGTTTCGGAAATGGCTCCCATGATCAGTGATAATCACTTCAGGAACACCGAACCTAGAAATTATATGATTGAAAACGAAAATAGCAGCAGTTTTGTCGTCTGCCAAAAATGTAGGCATCGCCTCAGCCCACTTGGTAAAATAATCTACCACAAGGATGATATACGCATGCCCCCTAGCTGAGTGAGGGTTACATGTAATAAAATCGATACCCCATTTTGTGAAAGGACCAACGAGAATTATAGGGTGGAGAGGAGCAGGAGGAGCACACATCTTTCGATCAAAAATTTGGCAATTGTGGCATTTCTGGACTGCATTGATACAATCTTTAAATAAGGATGGATAGAAATAACCAGCACACAATATCTTTTGGGCTGTCGCATACCTAGACATATGACCGCCACACACTCCAGAGTGACAGTCATTCAGAACCTTTTCAGCTTCCTCATGAGTTAAACAATGACGAAAAATAGAATCCACCCCACGACGATAGAGTGTATCTCCAATAATTTTGTATGGTTGGGATTGGAAACAGATTTTCTTTCGTTGAGATCGTGAAATTTCAGGCCGAAAAGATTGGGCTTGGAGATAGACAATTATATCCCCATACAATGGATCAAGAGTACTAATAAGAAACAAAGATTCATCTGCAAGGGATTCTTCTGCCACAGTTTCGGTATTAGTACGAGGGAAGTAACACATCAACTCCGCGGAAACCAAAGACTTCTTTGACTTGGATTTTTCAAATTCTAGGTCAAATTCCTACAAGATAACAATCCATTTGGAATACTTGCCCCTAGCAATTGTTTACTCAAAATATACGTCATAGGGTTACAGTCAAAAAGTATTGTGGTTTTGCGTAGTAGAATGTAATGACGAAAATGTTGGACAGCTTGAACAGCTGCCAGAGCCAATTTCTCCACATGCGAATACTTAAGCTCAGTCGGATTCAAAGTTTGACCAAGATAATAAATCACATGCTCAACATTGAATTCATCTTCCTGAACTAAAACCATTACAATGGTGGAATGAGAAGCGGCGAGGTACAAAAATTAATCTTGGTTGTAGTTGGGAGGATGTAATAACGGTGCATGGGTCAACGCGTGTTTAAGTGCATCAAAAGATTTCTGAGCTATCTCATCCCAAAAGAATGGAGTATTCTGTTTCAACAACCTGGTAAAACCTTTCATTATCTCAGCGTAGTTAGGAATGAATCAATGTAAAAATTTTGCTTTCCCTTGCAAACTTTGGAGTTGACGAAGAGTCGAAGGTGGAGGTAATTTAACAATGGCTTCAACCTTCGAGGGATTGACACGAATGCCAGCTTTTGAAACAACAAATCCTAGTAAGCGACCCATTTCTATACAGAAAACTCATTTGTGTGGGTTCAACCTTATTCAATAATGCCTACATCTCATAAAGATGGCTCGTAAATGAGTGAGATGATCGGCTCTACGTAATGAATGAGCAGGTAAATCATCGAGATAAGGCTGCACAATGTGCTTGATGTCGTGAAATGCGTAAGACATAGCCCTTTGAAACGTTGCTCCGACATTCTTCAACCCAAAAGGTAATTTGCAATAAGAAAAGGTCCCCCATGGACAAATGAAAGCCGTTTTTGGTTGATCAGCAGGGAGTATGTTAATTTAATTGTAACTAGAAAATCCATCCATAAAGGAGAACATTTCACTGTCGGCACAGTCATCAATTATTTGATCCATATAGGGAGTTGGATAGTTGTCCTTTAGATAGGGTCGATTAATATGCCTATAATCAATACATATTCTTATAGTTCCTTGATTTTTGTTAACAGGAACAATATTCGATACTCAATCCGCTAAAGGGATCGGATATATAAAACCTGCTTTAAGTAATTTCTCAACTTCAGCTTTAATAGCAACAACTTTTCTTGGGTGTATCTGATGCAAATGTTGCTGGACAGGTTTAACATCTAGGTAAGTTTTGATTTCATGGACAACAATTGATGGATCGATTCCTAACATTTCTTCGTATGACCAGGAAAACACATCGTGGAATTCTTGAAATAGGGCTTTATAAGTTTGAACTTCCTCGTTTGTACAAGAAGCACCTATATGAATGTTTTCAATAATTCCGGGCTTCACTGAAATGTCAATAGGAATGGTTCGAGAAATGTTTCCCAAATTCATCTCAGAATTAGAATGTTTCAATGGATTCTGTGGTTCCTTGACATAATCAGTGGTAAAAATAGAGGAGAAATCATTTTCAAAATGATCAAGCTCAGGTAAAAACGAAGATCGATGATGAAGATCTTCCCATGGTAAATCATCAACAGATAAAATCTCACGAATCTTCTCACCAGTATGAATAGTTTCAGAAAAGGTTGTTGAATCTGAGGTTGAGATTGAAAGTGATTCCTCATTGACCACATTCATTGGATCGATTTCAGTTGAAGTAGAGTCGGAAAATGACTGTACCGCCTGATATGCAACTTCAAATGGACTCAAGGGCATGGCATCACCAAACGAGTCCACCTCGGAATCAGAAGGAATGATCCAAGGATCATCAAGAACAATGGTGTCTGATGAAATCATATGAATGGTTGCAAAAGGAGGCGATACGTTTGGAGGAGGAAAGGAAAAATTTCCTAGTAAACCAAAATCTTTGATTAATCCCACCCCAACATCCTTGTAAGGGATAGTTGTTTTACCGACATGTTGAATACTCTTAGAAGAGGCTAGGTCGGATGAAAAGTAAGTCAACTGATCTATTGTAATGATCTTTCCATTATAAGGGAACTTTATGAGCTGAAAGACCAATGAAACAATAACAGTCATCGTGTAAGACCAACTGCGACCCAAAAGAAGGTTGTAATCTAGAGGGGCATCAACCACCTCCACATATAGATTAACATTTTTGCCTTCTACCCCTATAGGTAAATCCTGCAGAATGCCATAAGGATGAAACCCTCGGTCGTCAAAAGCCTTCAAAATTGTCGAGGATTGGTTAAGTTTTGGAGAACCAAGCGATTTCGAACACGAAATCGACATAATACACGTTGAAGCTCCCTCATCAATCATAGTCCGAAAGCAAGGCCTATTTTTGACTAACATTGGGATCTGGAAAGCCATTTGATGAGGTAAACAAGGTGTACTATTTTCTAAATCGAATATTATAAGGTTGGAATCCTGGACATCAACGGCTCCTTTAGCAGACAAAAGCAATTTACGTTGTGCTGGACATGATTGCAACACTTCCAAAGCCGACATTGCTAAAGGAGATATAGCTAAATCTTCAACAATGTTATAGTTCTGAGCAGCTCTCGCATGTGGATTGAAAGCTGACTTCCAAAGTATACCTTTAGCAAGCAGTTTGATTACTAATTCTGGATTAGGTTTCTCGATCTGTAGGGGATCGGAACCAAGAGGAGTTGAAGTTGATGGGTTTGAACTAGAAGATTCTGGTTCCTTACCACCGACATGATTCTTACTACCATAATCTTGCGATCGCGTTGCAATATTGACATGGGACATCATCATAATTGGTTCTTCTGAGGCATTTGAGGAAGAACCTATCATCTTACTATCTTGAGTGGGAAAAGGATCCTTCAAGACAGCATGCGTTTGAGAACCTTTGACGATTTTTGAAACCTCAGCTCGATGTGGACAATCTCTTGTAAAGTGCTCCTCATCATAGATGAGACAAAGATAGCGAGGTTTACGTTTCTTGTCAGTAGATTCAGTTTTTTCTGGTTTCTCTTTTGTGTTTTGTTTATTTTTCTTCTTCCCTTTCTTTTTACCACTGGATTTGGATTGGCCGTAGAAGATTCTACAACATGAATATTGGTAGGAACTTCAGCAGAAGCTTCTCCTATCAAGGAATCTGGTAAAGTTATAATAGGAGAAGAATTCTTTGGATATTTCTTCTTTCTTTTGGTATTAACTATACCAATCATACCATTAGTGGCATGAGACCTTGAAGGAGTTGCAGTTATTTGATTTTGCTTGGGAAGATCGGGGATTTTTTCGTGTAAAGTACTCGATTGCGTATACACTAAGTCAAGGTACTAAGCTTGAGAAATTACTTGCTCTTTAGTAACGACTCCTGCCTTAGCCACATCCTTAGTGATTTTTGGTAATAAGGATTTAACAAACCATTCTGCCAAAATTTGATTCGGGATATAAACTTTCACTAAACATCGTCAACGTCGCCATTCATGAATATGGTCTGAAATATATGTAGACGTTGAATGTTTTAATGAAGTTAATAATTCTGTGCCATTGTCATATCTGATAGGTAACTGAAAATGAGTTAAGAACGAAGTAGCTAACTGACTAAAATTATAAAAAGAGCTTCGTGGCAATTCAATGTACCACTTAGCTGCGAGACCAATCAGAGTGTGTTGAAAAAGCCTTAAATGAATGGAATCATCTATAATGGAATTTGATGCACACCAGAGGTGATAGGTCATCACATGGTTCGACGGATCCTCTCCAGGTTTTCCTTCAAACTTGGGAATATCACTGGGCAACTTATTAGGCATTGGCAGCCAATACAGAAGATAATTAATTAGATCGTTCGTAAGGCACGACAAGTCGGGTAAATCCAAAGTTGCGATGAACGGTATTGATACTGTCCCTGGTACGGTTGATAAGTAAATTGAGGTTGACTTGTGACAATCGTACTTGGACCAGGTTGTCCTATAGGAATCTGGACCGAAGTCTGGATTGTAGGTCCAGACTGGGGTAGAGAGGTCTGAGGAGTTGATACAAGAACAGTAGAAACCGGAGCTATCGATACTCTAGAAGTAGGTGGGGTAGATTGCACAGAAGCTGTACTAGTTGCAATAGTCGATTGAGGGGGAGTTCGAGGCGAACTAGGCCCAGGCTGATGAACTACACCAGGTGCAGAGGTTTTGATAGTAGACTAGACGGGTTGCTGGGTTGAACCAAAAACCATGGGTTGTCCAGGTTGAGATGACAACTACACATTGGGTTGCAAAATCTGTTGAGTTTGAGATGGATCCCACACCATATTCATTTCGGGGTAAGGGCCCTTAACAGGTTGAGCATATTGAGGACCATAACCAGGTTAAGTGTAGGACTGATAATTTCCAGTTCCTTGAACAAAAGATTGACCAGAAGGTGGTTGAAAACCTTGAGATTGGTACTGACCTTGAGGTTGATAACCTTGAGGTGGGTACTGATACTGGGGTTGACATTGAGGTATATATTGATACTGGGGCTGACCTTGAGGCACATACTGAGTCTGAGGTTGACCTTGAGGCATATATTGAGTCTGGGGTTGACCTTGAGGCATGTACTGACCCTGAGGTATGTACTGACCTTGAGGTTGCCCCCCAGGTGCAATTTGACTGCCTTGAGGTTGTCCCCCAGGTGGTATTTGACTGCCCTGAGGTTGCCCCCCAGGTGAGAACGGATTACCTTGAGTTTGCCCCCCAGGCGGATTCTGACTACCTTGAGATTGCAGATTTGGAATAATAGCATACATCATAAGAATTTCTTCTACACTCAACGGTGGAGTTCTGTTATGACTAGTTGATACCCCATGTTTGATGGGTTGAGGAGACGCTCCTGAAAAAGTACCAGAAACTGATTGATACCCAGACGGAACAAAAGGACCGCCATATAAAAATGTTTCCAGATTTTGAGAAAACATGGACGACCAGTTTGACATATTCGAAGGAGGATAATAACCTCTGGGCATTGGATGAAAAGGAATATGAGGTGGTGAAGCAACGCGACCTGGATTTTCTAAAAAGTTTGTCAAAGATACGTACCAATCGTCACTTTGAAAAGGATTGTAAAAAATAGATTCGTGCTCCCTAAGTTCTATAGTCGGTTGATTTTCAAGGGGAGTTATATCCTTTTCCAGAATAATAATTTCTTCAATAGAAATAAGTCCCGTCGGAAGATTCTGGGTAATGACACTTCCTACCCTGGGTGAACCAGGAGCACTAGAAGCTGGAGAAGCAAATCCTGAGGATGGAGTAGCAGCAGGTTCAGTTTTAGGTTCCTCAACGAGTTCACCAGTAGAAGAAAAACTACCAGTAAGCTCGGAAACTGAAAGAAGTTCAGAAATATACTCTATTGCTGGAACGTGATAATCAGGATGAATAACCAAAGATGATTCTCCGGCCTCTGGTGACCCAATTCTACTTTCACTAGGTGTGACAAGAGATTTTAGCCCTTCAAGCTGACTTGGCGTATATTCGGGAGGCTGCCCCCGAAGTCTACAGGATTGTCTCGGTAATTCAGCCACGATTAATTAATTAATTACTTCACACAAAAGCAAAGAAAATCTCAAAAAAGCCACCTAAAGTCTCTAAAGAACCAAACAATTGAATCACACACCTAACAATCTAAGAGTTCAAACCACACACAAACAATATTTTTCCATACTGAAAACACTAGTTGGTGATGAAATCCAACCTCGTAGAATTCAATACAGAATGGCGGTTGAAACAGTTACCCCAACAACCTGCTTAATGAAACAGACTGGCACAAGTTTCTCCACAAAACTATCTCGAGTGAAGATAACTCCCCAGAGAGTCCAAGTGAGTTTAGTCGACGTATGTTCCAAGTATAGTGGGATCTTCCCTCCACCATCACCTCAGGAAGAATCCTAAAGATTATAGCCACTAAGGTTACCAACGGAAACAAATATACCTGGGGGAACAGTCTACGATCCGATACGCACGCAAGGGCAAAGTAATAAGCTCAATCCCCTTGAAGGCTCCTTGACATAATCCAAGGTTTACCAATAAGTGAGCCCAGGCTCCTCGACAATGGTCAATCCAAGGTTTACCATTTTTAATACGTGAATATCTTCTATCGTTCCCAATGAGGAAGGATTGATTACCTCACTGGTTTAGATATGATCTCGTGCTTCTCCTTTAAGAGGAGCTTTCCCAGAGCATAGATGTAACAATTGGATTTTCTTCCTACTGCAAGAACGAATACTGGTTTGTTTTAACTATCTTGGAGAGTTAATTACTCCCTACTCCAAGATACTAGCCTAAGCTATGTTGGTGAATAAGAGCCCTAAAAATAAAAAGATTGCTAGATGAATTTTAATTGAGCGTTAATTTTATTGGTTGTTTCTTAAGTCAAAAGGTATGGAGATGAAACTTTGTGGTGTGAAGAATTGACTCCAAAACACTAAAAAATGCACCTAAGATGATCAATTCTTTTCCTTTTCAATGAATCTATAGCTAAAGGAAGAGTTGAGAATGCAATTCTTGAAAGCAAAACTTTCCTTTAACATAAAAATAAAAAGAAAAACTTTTGTTTGTTTTTGTCTTTTTAAAAACACTCAAACGATGCTACTAATTATGCTCACAAAATAAATCCCTTTTCGTTTCGACACTCAAAACTAGAAAAACAATTTTTCGAAAGAGAAACTAAAATTTCAAGACAACACACTCAAAACTATGAAAAATCTAATCTTGAGATCTAACTTCTTAAAACTAATCGAAATAAAAGCTTCAAATGTTTTTTGAGGATGTTTTCCTTTAGTTATTCAGAAAACTAAGGATCAATTCATGCAGCAAGACAAATCAACCAAAAACATCCAGCTATGTTTTTATAACAAATGAAATTCACAACTTGACCAAGTTCATTCAAAGTTTTGCAATGAGAAACAAAATTGATTTCTCACCAAAGGAAGATCTCACTAACCAGTCAGACCTATCAAGAAGACAAAAGATTCCAGGGTGATCTAAGGTCTCTTAGGCTTCTAAGCTTCAAGTCACTACAAAGACTGAGTGAAGACCAAACCAAGCATGCAAAAACTTCTAGAAATTCATTCAAAACACAACACCAATGGAACTCACTTATGAGAGACTTTTAACAGGATATATGTAGATCTAGGCAGAGGATAAAAGTAACAAAAAATATCTAAACTAAACTGGATGAAAATATTTCAATATTTTCAAAAATTTTGACAGGGTCCGCAGGCCCCCAGTGAAACTAGGTGCGGTACCGCTCTGTGCAGTAAAGTAACAGTGCGGTCAGGTCCGCATTGTAACTTAAACAGAATGTGTGGTCCTCGTAAAATTTTTATAAACTAAAAATCAATCCAAGACTGACAAACTACCCAATCCCACACACATCAAGTAAAAATGAAGAACAAAAAATCAATTTTCTCAGATCAAAGATCAAGGAAAATTAAACAATCAAATCTCGTCCCCAGCGGAGTCGCCAATTTATTAAGCAGATAAATTGTTCTTGTGGACAAGACCGATCTCCCTAGTATCAATTGATATCTAGCAACAAGCAGGACAAGCAAATCTACTTTTCTCTAAACATATTTCGATTCATCAATACAAACTAAGAGGTGTTTTAGACCCTACCTCAAGTCCAACAATAGTTTGTGGCAGCCTTGCTCCAACAGCTTTAAAGAGTATCCTTTTAGTAACCTGCAAACGCAAACAAGAACACATCAAAGAACACCTTCATAGCTAATATAATAAATCATGTTCATCATAGTGATCAAGGAGTCTACGAAATAAACCATTAAACACAGCTTATTGAGAAAAATAAACTTGATTGTATTAACTTTGAGAAAGAAGAACTTTACAACCTTGGTGCCTTGATGTTGTACAAGTTCTTCCCAGGGTCCAGGCAGGAATCTCCTCTACTTTGACAAGCCTCACTCTTTCCCAAATGAGATCAAAAGGTATGTGATCTTTCCTCTCAAAAGCTCAATTAGGAAGACTAAGTTCCAACAACATTTACCCTCAAAAATATTTAGCTTTCAACCTCCCAAGTAACCAGCCCAAAACTTCATTTTATAGTGCAAGGGAAGGAGGTTACAGGTCCACCATTGAAGGGATAGAGTCCTCCTTCAAGGGGATAAGCTCCTCACATCAAGGGGTTAGCTCCTTAAGGAATGGGATGCATGCACCCTCAAGGAGCGAACTTGCCAATGCAAGATTCCCTCTAGAAGCTTCCAGAATTGACTCAAAGTGAGTTTTCAAGAATAAACTCGCGCCTTTTCACTTTTACAGGGGTTCGCACCCATATATGTAGATACAGAGCGGTCAGGTGCGCAGGGGACATGACCAGTGAGTGCGGCACCGCAGGTGGGGCTAAGAGAAAGTGTGAAACCAAAGTTTTAGAGATTTTTAAGGACTTTCTCTCATTTTCAAAGCTTGATATGTAGAGCTGAGGTTTAAGACTTGCAAGGAGGTATGTATGAGTGGTGATAGACTCATATTGATTACAGCAAGTCATGGTGACAATTTTTCGTGTAACAATAATCTATACAGAGGAGACAATGTTACACTGTCTTTTGTATTTAGCTAGTTTTCTATGCATAACATTAAATTTATTAAGTACGGAGACAGATCAAATCTCTTGATGTGTACTATTTTTTATATTTCAAGATAGATTTATGTTGGTTGTAATCTCACTCAAAAATCACACTTAATACTAAAATGAAAAAATGTAATTTTCATTATTATTAGATATTTAGATTTAGATTATTATACTATTTACATATAAATATCAAAACTATGATATTTTTTATATGTAAATTCCATATTTCTTTTTATATTTTTCAATATAGTTATTTTTATTTTTAGAATTTAGATGAACTTATTTGATTTGATCCATTTTAACTCATGATTATTAAGCATGAAGATAGATAGAAAAACTTGCCTTTAAATTATAGCTTGAACAACTTTTCACACGTTAGTATAAGAGAGATGTATAATTTTATTAGGGTTTGAAAGTGGAAACTACAAATCACACTTAAAACATTTTTTAATAAATTATTACAATGTCAAACCCAATTTACAATTAGAAACTTATATGTATATATGTTTTATGGTGTGTAGGAACAAATGTTATCCTTTCCATGTACAAGTTAGGAATCACATTCCATACATAGTATAAAAAGATGTAATATACATTAAAAAATCAAGTAATCAACAATAGTTGTTTATTAATTCCAAAGCATTTTTCATTCTCTCTAGAGTTATTTAGAGGGCCCTCCAACTCATAGATTGAAGAATACATGAAGAAAGGAGGGGTGGAGTCAAACTTGCTAGACACATTTAAATAAAAAGGAGAAATTTTAATAGCAATTTTCAATATTCATCTTAATAAGAGGGATCAAATCCTTTTAACATGCAAGTATTTTTAGAAATGCAAAAACTTGAGGAAATGATTAAACTTAATGGATTAGATTCTTCATAGGTTGAGATCAATCCATGTTGATGCAAAATGAAACCCTCTAAATGCAATTCCTAGGAAGACTTTTATCCACTTACGTGTGCGTCCTCGAACTCATAGGTTGAATACAAGAAGAAAGGAGGGGTGGAGTCAAACTTGCCACACACATTTAAAAATAAAAAGAGCAAATTGGATAGCAATTTTCCAGATTCATCTTAATAAAAGGGATCACATCCTTTTAACATACAAGCCTTTTTATAAATGCAGAAACTTGAGGAAATGATTACACTTAATGGATTAGATTCATCATAGATTAAGATCAATCCGTGTTGATGTGTGTGCACGTGCAAAATGAAACCCTCTAAATAGAATTCCATTCCTAGTTAAACTTTGATCCACTTATGTATGCAATGTCACCAAACCATTAATCTATTCTCTATAGATGTTGCCACATATTCGATCACTATCTTAAGATATGTCAAAACATTATTTTATTTATAAAAGACAATTGGTAATGTTCTTACCATTAATCTAATCTCCATAGATGTTGCCACATATTCAACCACTATCTTAAGATTTGTCAAAACATTATTTTATTTATAAAAGACAATTGGTAATGTTCTTTATTTATTTATTTACTTGTAAAATATTTTTTAGAAGATTATATGGGACACATAAAACTCTAAGCTTCAAGTTGAGTTCACTTAGGGAACATGAAATTGCTAATATAGATCCATATTAAGTATAAATTTATTAGGTTTGGAGAGATCAAATCTCTTGAAGTGTATATTCTTTTATAGTTCAAAATAGATTTATGTTGGTTGTAATCTCACTCAATTTTGTGAGAACTCAAAAATCACACTTATGTAGATACTAATATGCAGAAATCTAATTTTCATTATTATTAGATATTTATAGTTAGATTATTATAATATTTACATAAAAATATCTAATCTATAAATACTTTTTATATGTAAATTCCATATTTCTTTTTATATTTTTCAATATAGATATTTTATTTTTAGAATTAAGATGAACTTATTTGAGTATATCCATTTTAATTTATTAAGCATGGAAATAGATAGAATATCTTGCCTTTAAAATAGACCTTGAACAACTTTTTATAAATGTTTTTTTTTAGGCTTGGTGGGACTATGTCTTCATCATGTCCAATATATCACCCCGATCGGGACGAGGAATTGAATCAGTGAAGTTTCACGTCAAGGAAAGGTGTGCCTTAACAAAGCACCTTATCACCATGTATCCAAGACCCTGTGGAGCAATTTTTTTTAAGTTGTTTATTAATTTCAAAGCATTTTTTCATTCTCTATATAGTTATTTAGAGGACCCTCCCAATCATAGGTTTAATACATGAAGAAAGGAGGGGCAAAGTCAAATTTGGTATAAACATTAAAAAAAAAAAAGAAGCAATTTGCATAGCAATTTTCCTGATTCGTCTTAATAAGAGGGATCAAATACTTTTAGCATGCAAGTTTTTTATAAATGCAAAAACTTGAGGAAATGATTACACTTGATATATTAGATTCATCATACTTTAAGATATATCCATGTTGATGTGTGTGTGGGCGTGCAAAATGAAACCCTCTAAATGCAATTCTTAGGTAGACATTGATCCACTTATGTATGCACATGTCACCAAACCATTAATATAATCTCCATAGATATTGCCACATATTCAACCACTATCTTAAGATGTCTCAAACGATTATTTTATTTATCAAAGACAATTGGTAATATTCTTTATTTATTTACTCACTTGTAAAATATTTTTTTGATGCATATAAACTATACAAAGGAGACAATATTACAATGGCTTTTGTATTTAGCTAGTTGAGTTCACTCAGGAAACATGAAATTCCTAATATAAATTCATATTAAATATAAATTTATTAAATGTGGAGAGATCAAATCTCTTAAAGTGTACATTTTTTTTATAATTCAAAATAGATTTATGTTAATTGTAATCTCACTCAATTTTGTAAAACTTTTAATTATTATTAAATATTTATATTTAGATATTATAATATTATACATATAAATATTAAATATATAATATTTTCATGTGTATAAATTCTTTATTTCTTTTTATGTTTTCTAATACAGTTACTTTTATAATATGTTTACTCTAAAGTTTTTTTTAATTCTCAATTTATCTCTATTTAATTTATTAAAAAAAAATGTGAAAAACCCTTTCCACCATCTCAAATAAGGGTTATATAACAAGAAGTAGAATTAGGATAATTAAGAGAAAAAATTGTTTCAGATCAAGAAGCCGTTGGAGATAACAAAAGGAGAGCAGAATGGAGGACAACAATGCATTATTATTGAATGTTGAAACTCCTTATGGAAATTCTGATCTGCCTCCTAAAATGTTGAAATGTAAAATGGTATGGTGAAGCAAGTCACTACATAAGGAACCAAGCTACCTTTTTAGACACCCCGCCGCCGGCACGACCTGCCCTCCTTTTTCTCATTTTGATCTATAGGATGATATCTAACCATAATTTATGCATTCTATATTTCCAATGTAAATGGGAATGTTATATGAGTATTGCAACATAATCTACCAACTTTAGGTAAACTGGCCAAAATTTTGTTTGTCAGTCTCAGATGGCAGTTGTCCAGAATCGAGAATATAGAAAGATTATATATACCTATAGCCTAACTTTTTGTTAACGAACATGGACGGTTGTCCTCTTGTCCCGGGGGCTGGGAACTTGGACAGGAAAGTATGCTATTCCTTAAGATTCACAAGGCTGGTTAGGGTAACCAACTTATTATCATAGTTACCAAGTTCGAATTCGAATTCGATATGATATGATAAAAATTTGAATAAGAATTTTTTAATTCGAAAAAAATTTGACACTATACATCTTGAAAATTATCATTTAAAAAAATTTCTTGTTGTGTCCGAGATATTTTCTGCTTATTTTTTCCTAAATTTATTTTGAATTTTGAATGACATTCAATAAACTAGATAATATAATAATTTTACAAATATAATTCTCCAAGAAACCTTACTTTAGTTTCCATACTTCTTTATTTCTAAATTTAAATCTAAAATATTTTCTAATTTTAAAAATGATTTATCTATAATCCTTCCTAATAAATATAAACATTTTTAAAAATATCTAAAATTCCATAAAATAGTCGTTGTAAAATTAACATGTATTACAAATTAACAAGCTATTACAAATTCAGTGTAACACATTCTTCTTTTTCTTATTTTACTAACTTTTTAATCCATAAACAATAATTTGGAAAATTATAAACTTTCCTATTTCCATTTTCCAATTTCTTCATTCTTCTTTTTCTTATTTTACTAACTTTTTAATCCATAAAACAATAAGTTGGAAAATTATAAACTTTCCTATTTTCCAATTTCTTCAGTTTTTTTCTTCTGCCCGGATGCCATCCCACCACTATTTGTTCTGCCATTAACATTCTCTCTTAAATGAACAATCTGTTCGGTTTATGTAAATCACCAATAGCGGATTTTGAGGCATTTAGTTTTTCATTTAACCGCTCATCTAACCACTTATGCTTGAAAAACGAATCGAATTTGATCGAATAATACGGTATTCGTATCGAAAATGGCGAATTTTCGAATTTTTTTGCCCGATTCAGGCGAACTTGGTAACTATGCTTATTATATAACTGATGATTTGATGATGGGAATCTTTCCAATTGTCTCACATATCAAATCAACGGTGTAAAATAATACACGGTGACATATAAAAGAGTCTATTTCAAAAAGAAACACTTTAAAGGCTAATTAAAATATTAAAATGAAATATTTAGAATTTAATATTAAACCTTAAATTATTAAGGAAGATAACAAGCTATCACTTATTTGTACTGGTTAGATTATATCATTAATATTTAGTTTTTGCTTTTCACAATTTGTTTTAAAGTGTAGGCCGCTTCAACATTTTCTTGTCAATTCATTGTTCGTTTTACCAATCATTTTGCCGTTTGTGATAGTTTTCATACTTTCCGTTGAAAGTTTGATTTAACTTTTAACAGCATTTGTTTGTTGTTTTAACTTTTCCTGATAAGTCAGGGTCATCTTCTGCACCATTCCTGCTGTAACTTTTTCCAAGCATTTCTTAGCCATTCAGGATTTCTCTCCTTCATCATTTGTTATTGTTGTTAATATTTTTGGTGATTTCAAGGCACATCTTTGCCAGGGTGAGTTTGTTTTTGCGCAGTTTAGACAGTAGCATTTGTCCGTGGATGGTGTTGTTATATATGTGGGCTTTTATTTCCAATTCAAGGCTCATTTTAGGGATAATCTGTTGGTGCGGGAACATGTTTTTGGGTTTATCTCGAGTTTTTATATATCATTTCATATGGAATGTTTTTGTGATTCATGATTTTTAGTAAAGATTTTTTTTTGAGAAATCATATAGAATTCATAGAGTCAATTTTGATAGTGGTTCATTATTAGTACAAAGTTGGAGAGCAAGATAATTAGATCACCAATTTTATATCAGAGATGCCACAGTAACTTTTAAATGGTCAAATATATATATATTATATATATATATATATATATATGAAATCAAGACAAGTAGGAGAGTAAGATCATCAAATCACCAAAATGCAATGGTAATTTAAAAAAAACAAAAAATAAATTAAAATAAAATGAAAGTTAAGGGATCACATTAAAAAATTAAAATAAGCAATTTATTGACCAAGTAAACATTTAATTAGTTAATTAGAAATTTATTTTTATTTATTTATTATACTATTCTATATATTAAAAAAAATATCTCACTTTGATTAAATAAGAATCAAATATCTATATCTCAATAAATTAAGATAAAAAATCATTTTAATATTGATGATGATGATGATGGTTAACGTCCACTGAGACCAAACTTTGGTCTATCGGACCTAAAGAAACGAATTATTTAGTTTGATTTAAAATTTTATTCCTATGCTAAAAAAACTTGGAGAGAAGTCTTCCGAATTCATTGTAATTTTGACATCATAAAAGGCTAGGAAGATCAGTGTTGCAACAAAGATTTTGAAACTAAGGTCTAATGTGCACTTTAAGAGGAAGTGATTTTCATCCTCGATGTTCATATTCTCATAGAGATGGCAGAACCTTTCCATCCATGGTGTTTTAGGAACTGTCCAATGGCCTGTTTCACTATGGAGCTCATAAGAATTCGTTCTAATCTTGGCTATATTAATTTTCTTCTTTGAGAGAGATACTTTTGATCTTCTAGGGTGGGTTAATGACCTCCTTATAATATCTTAATTTTCTTTTAGCTCTTAAATCTTTCTCACACCACATTTTTTCTTTGAGTTTAGAAGTAACAATATTTTTAATGTTATTAATGTTTTGCAATGCAACATTCTCGTCGATCTCCCAATGGTTTAACCAGGTCCTGGTGTCTTTATACCAGCTTCGCTTGAGCCTTAGGTGGTTTTGGCTAGAATTTAAAACAAGTTTAAGAAGTCTATGGTCTCCTATGTTATTGAGTTTGTGCTTGTACAACAAAAGCCTAGTCATAGCTAGGCTCTCGATAGGGTAAAGACCCACTTCTATAAGGAAAATAGGATAGGGTGTGTTGCTTTTAATTTTAAGGTTATACGTTATAAAACGCTTCTGGATTTGCTCAATATTCCTCCAAGATTCTCTAGAGATGCTACAACCCCAAACCTCACATCCATATAAGATAACCAGAGTGACTAAAGTTTCAAAGAGGAACTTCTTTCTATCCCATCCCACATTATGAGGTTTGTCATTTTACAATTATTTTCAAGACCAAAATAATCTTTCCACCCCACATTAATCATTTTCTCAATGCTATAGTTCCAATTGAGCTTGTGATGAATATCAATTCCTAGGTACTAGTAAGAAGATACTTCCTCCAAGTTACTATTGTCATACATAAAATTAACGTAAGTGTCCTTCTTGGATTTGATATTCATAACTTTTGTTTTGTGAGTATTAACAATCATGCCCATGATAGAGCAGAAATCCTTAAGAAGTCTAAGTTGTTTATCAAGATCAGATGGGTACCTTGGAAGAAGAATGATATCATTAGCGTAGAGAAGAAAGATGATGACTATCCCAACTAAGATTGTGCCAACACATCCTGCTTCCTCTAAACAACCTTCTAGCTTGTCGATGTAAATGCTAGATAGGGTAGGGGAGAGGGGACAACCTTGTTTAACTCCGATATTACACTTAATATTTTTCGACCACCCCTCCTTGCTCTTTAACTTGGCAATTACATTCTCATATAACCTTATAGCGGCAACTATCAACTCAAAAAGAACCTTTAGCTCTTCTAATCTATTCCATAGATTGTTTCTAGGAACCGTATATATTATATATATATATATATATAATATATTAATAACTAATGATTATATATAATACTTAATATATTATTAAAATAAATAAAATAAATAACAAAATTCAAAATTTTAAATGCTTAAAATATTTTCCTTAAAAATTACAATTGGAAAATTTTTGGTCAACGCCTTTCAAACCAACTTATATGATTCATCATTATAAACTAAAAAAAAAAAAAAAAAAAAAACTTTAGAAAAATATACTAAACCAAGAAAAAAAAAACTAAAAAAAATAAAATCACTTTTAAATATGAATTCAACTCTAACCCCAGTCAATTCAACTCTAACCCCAGGCCCCAGGCATCATTGTCTATTTCAATCCTAATAACCCACCAACTCTTCTCACTATCAAATTCTCATTCTCAGAATCTACAATCCACATCAGAATGCCCAAACCAAGGTGCCCTTGAATATATATATATACACACATTATAAATATGCGTATTTGAATATTTACAAAGATGCCCCGTCGTTATACTTATTGGGTTCTCGAGCTCTGGATATACTTATTTATATGCGTGTAATATAAATAAAAGTCAGTTGTGATCCCTTTGCTAACAAGATGCATATTCAGTGTGTATAGATTTGTATAAATATATCCATTAGTGCTGTCATTTTCACTTCGTCTTGTCTTCAAGGCATTTGGAATGCCATCATCATGAAAAAATGTCGATGTCGATGGGACATTCTTTAGGACCAACTCTTTAAAACCAACCAATCCATGACTCCACATATTATATTATATATTTATATTTTATCTTAAATAATTATTAAAGGATGTTTTTAAGTATGTTTTCTCATTTATAAATTTTGATAATTGAAAAAATAATATAAAGTATAATCTGAGAATGACCTATTTAATCTTGTGTTTACAAATTTTTCTAAATACATATAACCATTATATCGCTAATATTTTATATTATTCTATATTTTAATTTTTAAATATGTTTTTCATTTATAAATTAATATTTGCACTATATATTGCAAAAGAAACGTTGTGCATAAGAAATAATAGTATAAAAGAAAAAAGTCAAAATTTGAGGAATGAAATAATTCAAGTCAAATTGGGAAATAAAGAATAGGCAGTAGTGACATAAAAATTGACTTGGATAGAAAAATGCAATGAAGTGTTGAAAAGCTAAAACAACAACCAAGTCTGAAGAAGTAGGCAGAGCTGGGTTCGGTATTTGCTATTTTGTGGGACACTGCAAAGATGAATATTTATCACATTTTTAGTTCTCAATTTTGGATTCATTATAGAGTCCATAGTTATGTGGCGAGTGTATATTTTCTCTATACAAGATGTCTACAACACTCCTGATCTGATTTTCAATCCGTTTGGAGGAAGAAAAATGGTTGTTGATAGAGATTTCAATGCAACTCTTATGCATTCAAAGAAAAACATAGGCTTAGGATTCAATTCAGCGAACCTAGAGCTTGTGGACTTCATTCCAATTGGTTGTCTTTGGCATCCAACTCCTATGAGGGATCACTTCACTTGGACTGATTGAAAGGTGGAGAGGAATCACAATGCAGAGGGGACTGAGAGATTTCTTGCAAATTCCTAGTGGTTTCTAGGTAACTTTTGTTTTGAATCCTAATCCCCAAGAATTCCAAATCTAAACATAGATTGGTATTAGGAAATTTGGGTACATCTAGCTTGCAAATTTTTGCCTTTGATATTTGTAAACATTTATATATCTCATCCTAACTTCAAAAACAGAGTAGAGGAATGGTGGAATAAACATATTCAGTTTGGATAAAAGAATGTTTGTCATGGCCCAAAGACTTAAAATTTTGAAGGACAAAATGAGTCATTGAAATAGAGAAGCTTCTGGTGGCATTTTTAAGAATAAAGAAGTCATAGGAAAAAATACAGATGAATTGAAAACAGACATCTAGGCTAAGGATTGCCAAAGGACCTTCTCAAAGGCTCGACTCTGAGGACCTTGGCAAAGTTCACAGACAAAAGCAGATTCTCTCAAAATATAAATATAGGATAACCCTAGTTGAAGAAAGGTGACAAG
>APFE031234015.1:26306-73300 GCA_000404065.3 Pinus taeda
TAATAATATCCAAAATATTTAATTAACAATATTATTTGTACACCTTTATTTTTGTAAACTCTTCTACTTCTTAAAACTAGTGATTTGAAGAATCAAACTTGTTTGTCCTTCAATTGTCCAACTATTCAACTTCAGGAGTCCCTTTTATTTATGACTTAGTAAAAGTTAAGAAATTTAAACATGGATTTTAAATTAACCATTTAATAAATGTGAAAAAATATAAAAATATATGCATAAAAAGACATTTAACTAGTCAAAGACATATATTTATAAAGCAATCAATATATTACTTATAAAATTAAATTTAAATTAAGAAAAAAAAAACACAAACTCCACTGCCAACTAACTCTATATAAATTATTAAAAACATAAACCAGTCTTATAAGATGATTGCAGAGACTATCGATATGATACAACATAGAATGTGGAGCCTACAAGTTACATTATTTTCAAAAGATAAAGCTTAAAAAATACTTCAATTTCTTTCATTAAAAAATAATTAAACATCATTGAATATTTTAACATAAAAATGCTAAGATGCATTGATGTGTCCTTTTCAAGTGATGTATTTTATCATGCTTACAAATATATGCAGACCTACCTGGACAATAACATTTACGGTGTGCATTCTGTCAATGACCTAAATATCAACATATCTATTCAATTTTTCTAAATGTTGTAAATAACCAAAATTCTAGAAATATTCTTAAATGTGTACAAATATATAGGCACTCTCCCTATATCTCAAGCTTTTTGGTTTCAACTTCAGCTTTGGAAGTCTGAAGATTTATCCAAGCTTCAATTCTTGCTTCTTCTAGCTGATATCTGAAATTGACAGACAACCTGAATGCTCAGACATTTTGTTGTGAAAATTATAGATAAGAAATGCTAGCAATCTCTGAAACATTCTATCAAAAAATTGATATGAATCCTCTCTAGAATCTTCTAATAAATTTGCAATCCTTCTTTAGCCTTCACATTCATAACCACCCTAAAAATCCATATTTCATAGTGAAAATTAATGAGAATATTCAAGTGATCATATCTAGAAAAATTTCTACTTCAATCATAAATTTGTGAACAAATAATGTTGATTAATCAGATTTATTTAGACTATGATACTCAACCAATATTGGATGTGATAAGAGTGGGAATTTATCTAAATTTTGATAATAACGGGTCTTGGGTTTCGTCGTGCGGATCCTGGGTTTCGTCATCACTTGGGTCAAGGTCGAAGACTCCACCACTAATGGTTGTATTCTGTTGGTATCCGCGGCCCTCACTCTTCCTCAAACTTCTCCTCCATGTAACAGCTGGGTTTCGCTAGA
Source organism: Pinus taeda (assembly GCA_000404065.3). Classification (NCBI taxonomy): domain Eukaryota; kingdom Viridiplantae; phylum Streptophyta; class Pinopsida; order Pinales; family Pinaceae; genus Pinus; species Pinus taeda. Next base: position 27,635 of record APFE031234015.1, read on the forward strand.
ATCTGTGACCCTCACTCTTCCTCCATGTTCTCCTCCACTTGATCGTTAGGTTCCTCTGGTATCCGAGGCCGTTACTCTGGCCCTCACTCTTCCTCAAAGTTCTCTTATCTAGACTTATTCAGACTCAAATAGATCTTGGTTCCTTAGGTTCTGATATCACTTTTCTTAGACTGTATATAAATTTATTCACAAGAAAAATGACACACAAATATACACCAATACACAACATTTACCTGGTAAAAACCTAACAAAACATCCACAGGCAAGGCAAATAAGATTTTATTATGGGAACGAACTCACTTTGCCCCTCATCTCTCTCGAAATCAACATATGAAATAGGAACTAGGATTTTATTCGAGGAAATCACTCACTCTGCCCCCTCATCTCTTGCAATCACCGTATGAAGTAGGCACTACTACAATAGTTTTGATAAACATCGTTTGGTTCATAAACTACCTAACAATATTTACAATTAGCTTTACATTTACATTTTCTTTTAATGATTGTTGTCATATTCTAACAAAACTCATTTTTGGTTCTGACAAATACTTACTCAAACAAAAATAGCTGGCTACCTTTGTTTATGTGATGGGCAGGGTTTCTATTATAGCAATGAATTATATTGAATGCTTTGCACCATTGTCAGTCTGGAGAACACACCATGATTTATTTGCGGAGAGCCATTGGCTCACAAATATATACAAGTAGACCAGAACAACACAACTGAAGTCGTGAAGAGTTTAGTACCAAGAGGGAAAAAATAGTTGCCAAAATGGGTATGGAAGGCCTGGGATTGAATTTATCTGGTCAATTTGAATTAGATACATAAAAGTCATTAAGGTATGGAGACATTGTATCTTCTTCTAGGATCTGAACTACTTGGTTTATTGTTGGACGTTCTTTAGGATTGGAAGTTATGCACCTCATAATGATTAGTAGAAATGTCTTTACAACCATAATCACAACGCGTATCAACAATTTCTTCCAGTGTATTGTTCCTCAAATAGTGTGTTAACCTGCATTTGGAATGGGGATATTAATGTCATAGTGTGTATTCCATTCTATACTCAATTAGAAATGCAATTGTCTAATCATGATGGTGAAGCTAGTAGTCAAAAATTGCATACTGGGCATTTTAAATCACAACAAGTTCTTAGATTACTATGAATTTAAAAATAAATTATCATGGTATCTATGATTTTAAAATTAAATTATCATTTTAATTATAAAATGATAAAATACAACATAAATTACCCATCCAACAACATTCAAACCTTTGATTACAAATTATTGGCATGTTGCTCATTTGCCACTGAGCAACTCTAACAGAACAACTCCAAAGTTGTATACATCAGATTCCTCTTTTGCTCACCCACTTTGCAGATACTCTCTCAATTGATTGTCATTGGATAAAAATATATGACTACCTTTGGTGATACAAAATCTCTAAATCCTAAAAAGGGGTAGAACTAAAGGAAATTGGTACTTGGTTCCAAGCATCCAAATGTGTCAGCTATAATGGTGCCCACATGTGTCTGATCGTCTGCCAAGAATTTGGAAGATCTAAGTCTGATACATGTGACTCCAAATTCTCAACCAACAATATATTGTTGGGCTTTACATCACGATGTACAATGCGGGGATAGAAATCATGGTGCATGTTAGCTTCCTATACCAATAGGTTTCATTTTTCATGATTGACTGGAGAAGTGCCAAATATGTTCATCCTTTCCATGCTACAAAGGTTCCATATTTTGTAGAATTTCACTATGTACATGTGGTTGACTCTTAACATAGTTGATGAATGGCTAGACAGTCTAATCCTGGCTAGATCATGTTTGAATTTACTTGTCTTAGAATAGAGAATAAAGGTCTGCACAAATAGTTCAAGCTTGGTAGACAAGTAGTTAGGTAGAGAATCAAAGGGTCTCAACAGCTTAATTTGAGCCCTGGAAGAGATAAGGGTAGACTTAGATAGGAGGGCAGCTAAAATAAAAGAGAAGAGTCAGGGTTTGCTAGTTCAAATGCACCCAATGAAAATTAAGAAAAAATGTTAGGTGTACTAGGCTGGGTAGGCAGTTTTGATGTTGTAGAAGCAGGCTTATGAGCAATTTGGTCCTATTGCAACAGGTTTCATCTCATAAAAATCATAAGGTGCTATGGCATCGTGGTTACAAAATAAAGGGAGCATGACTAATTTCCCTCCTCATTTTTCCAAAGAACACTTATTAACATCCCCCCAAGGACAATGAGATCTGCTCACTGCCCTTAGTCCACTTCATTTCATGGAAAAGACTAAGTGAAACTGTGTTTTCACCTAGGCAAAACAAGCCACATTTCTTGTGTAAAATGTTTTTATTCCATTTTGCCAAGTTTCCTAAACTTCTTAACTTGGTATCCCTTCATTCCCCCCATGCCTAAGTTTCCATTCTATAAACTTAGCCTAATTCATACATATCTATTCCACATAGTCATATTAACCTACTAACACTATTATATAGCTCCTATGTGAATATTTCCCCTCCCTTACTATGTAAAAATACACAAAATCCCTAAATATATAATACCCCGACCTTTGGCTAACTATAAGCTATATTTTAAATTTTTTCGGGATTTATTGGTCCATCAGGGGCCAATAACAACCCTCCACGCGCCCTGTCAGGACTGGTTTAGCTCCTGGTTAAATAAATAGTCGAACCTGCATATTTTACCCCCAAAACCCATTTAACCAAAGTCTACCATACACCCCACAAAACATTATAAAACACCAAATATTACAGCGGGTCCCCCAGAGATAAGTTGCCGCCACCTCCATCACCCGCCGACCGTTCGATCATCGTCGACAGATCCAACGGCGGTCGGCAATATCGGAAGCCCTTAACTGCCGAACGATAGTGTCTAGGGGATGGGCAGTATTTCCGCCGTACCAAGGACACATGCCAGGCGCCCGGCGTGTTCGGAGCCCCCTCCTCTAATACCACTTCCCTCCAAAGGCGGTGCGGGGAATACCGCTTACCACCCCACCGCCTCCCCGCTGACGTCATGCCTACGCCATCTGATGATGCCACCCTCGTTGCCGCCCGTCTATCTGCTGACGTCACATGCCATGTCATCGTCCGTACCCCGCTACATGACAAAATTACGTCATGCTGACATCATTAGAGAAAAGCGCACCAAAACCCGCCAAAGTCAAAATTTGTGTAAAAAGAGGTGAAAACGTTATTTTCACTCATTTCTCTTTGTTTTCTCTACATGGCCCGTGCATGCTAATTTAAGTCCAAAAGAGCATTTTCACCATACAGTCCACCACCCAACAGTTTTTACTCCATAACTCGGATCCTCGGCTCATCTGGTTACCTGCAAATCGACCATTCCGCGGTTAAAACATGTATTTACACAAATCTACCCCCGAACCCTGTTTTTCATTGGTTTTCTTTGTAAAATTGCCCACAGAACCCAGAAGTTGAAGAAAAACACTATGTTACCCACCATAACCTCTGTCTTGCCAAATTTTCACCATAAATCCGCACATTGAGCTAAAATTGAGCTCGTTCGGCCTTGCAAATTCTCTAAGAAACCCGAAAAAACTGCCTTTTGCCCACAATTGTCGCCCATTGTGCCAAAGAAGCCCACAAGTTCTGTCTCTTCATCTAATTTCTGTCCACGGAACTAAATACAAGCCAACAAATTGGTTTCATGGTGAAATTCCCAGAGAAAATCCATAGAGCCATTGTTTTTCCTGTTTTGCTTACATAGAGCCAAAAAATTCCAATTTTAAAAAGCAAAAGAATTGAGCTATGGAAGGTCCAGTAGCCTTGAATATCACTCCTCTTAATGCACCCCACAAGTAATTGGAACATCTACCCTTAGCTGATAGAGACTATCTAATCCAAGATTTAATAGGCTACCAAAACCATGTGCAAGCAGTCTGTGAGCTCAAAAACAATTACCTAAGCCAAAATGATGTTTATGGCATATGGGAATCAAATTTACCCATATACTACCTCCCCTATGTTAATATTTTCCCTGAGATAATTCACCTTTGCTGTGAGAACTATGAGCCAACTAAAAGGGAAGTTAAGACTCCATCTGGAACTACCCTCTTCCATATTACTCCTGACTCCATAAATCAAATGTTGAACTTCAAACCAACCGAGCTCCAGTTTCCTCTTACTATGAAATTCTTGCTTGATGAAGGTCCCAAACTCTCCAGCTCAGAGATAACTAGAATTGCCCAAGTATTTATGAGAGCAGATCGCTAGCCTAAGGAGCCACCTCCTTTTCACTATGCATCTTTCAATGAAGTGGGTAGATTAGTTGTTGATATGATATCTTTTGTTCTGGGGTTCAAGACAAGTGAACATATTGATGAAACTATATTGGTTTTAATGTCTATATTTACCCCAAGGCAGCCCCCTGCTGTCAAATACAACTATGCCAAATTTATTGCCAACAAGATACATGACCAATTGTTGAATCTAGACAGGGAGGGAATCTTTAAATATGCATCCCATATCTATCATCTGTTCTTATATTATCAACGAGATATTTTCCAATTCCCCATTAGAAAATTGGACCATAAAGGGGAAAAGAGGTCTGTGATTTTTTGGACCTCAATCTTTCATGAAGTCCGTAGCTCTCCCTACTCTTATTGTGAGTTTATTGATATGTTTGTATACCCAGTCTCTTCTCTCCTGATGAGAACTCCTCCTCCTAGACTGACATATTATATGCAAAAGATACTACATCTCTCTAAAAACTATAAAATAGGTGACTGGTACTTTTACCAGAATCACACTATCCTCAGGATATATGGCTATGAGCTATGCCCCTATAGGCTGCCAAGATATGTGCCAATGAGGTTGTTTGCCTTGGAATATTTCAGGCAATTCATCAATTCAGATTTGACTCACTTCCATAGCACAAAGAAAAAGGCCCAATTGAAACTGAGAGACTAGTTAGGCCCCTATGTCATGAACAAGAAAGAGGGATGGAAGGATGTTGATGAAATATTAGGTCAAACACTCGGACTCAAGAGAAGCTTTTGGTGGGTACCCTATAATCCAAACAGCTTTATCAATGCAAGAAGGATAAAATATAGGCTGGCACCCTATGAACATTGCAACATCCTTGAAATAGAACAGTTTGCCAACCAAGATGAGTGAGTGGAGGGCACACTAGTTGAAGAGCTCACCGAGGAAGAGAAAATGGAACAAACTATGAAAAATATGGAAAAAACTCTTGACTTAGATTCTTTTGGACAGGTGTCATTCAAAATACCACAGCAAATCGGGGAAGGTTCATCAACTGCTACAACTTCACAAGTTTCCCAAGAAAGGACTACACCAACAACAGGGACAACAAAGGGCAAGGAGATAGTAGTTACAGAGCAAGAAACAATGGAAGAACAACCAACTACCTCAAAGGAACACAGTCAAGGGCAATCCTCTTCACTATAGGCAGAAACACCAGAAGTACCAACACTGCAGACTCCTCTTCCTGAGGAAAGAAGTAAGAAAAGAGACCGAGAAGAGACCACACCTGCAAGTGGGTCAACAGAACAACAAGAGGCCAAAAGACAAAGGGTAGATACTCTACTTGAAGAGGACATTGTGGAAGAAATCATAGAAAGCACAAGAGGAGAGAGGGCCATCAGCCAACAGACATCCACTAGCTCTCACAGGCAAGAAGTGGAGAGGCAGCATGGGATGGAGGTTTTCTCCTCAAGGTCGCAAACTAAGAAACGATTTGATATCAAACAATCATTTATGGAGATTAAGGCCCAAAATGAGTCATTGAGAATTCAGCTGTATGATCAATTTCTCAAAATGAGACCCTCCAAACAGCAAAGACTAATGGCAACTTATGACATTAAGGAGGAGAAAATGATCTTAACTCATTTTAAACCTAAGTTTCAGCAACCACAGTCTGTAGCTGACTACATAAAGACCAATTTAGAGGTCCTTGCCAAAGATATACACCCAATGGACCAAATAGAATTGCACAAAAAAACGGGTGAAATGGTCTATGCTACATTGGCAGACAAAGCAATGTTAGCCCACCAATTGAAAGAATCATTAAGTAACACATCTGACCAATTGGATTTGAAGAAGATCTCTTCTTTAGCCAAAGAAAACAGAATAAATACTCTAGAAGAGATAATTATTGAGCCGGGACATGATCCCAATGATGCCCTTACGAAGCAATTGAAGTTGCCTGTCACCATGCATCCAAAAACAACAGAACTAGCATAGGAAAAGGCAGAAGAAGATGTAATGGATTTGTTGATGAGAATGAATCAAACGCTAATGCAAACAAAGCAAGAGTTGGAGAAATCATTGCAAGCCAAGCAGGGAGAGTAAACCTCCCATCCACCTTAAACAACTCCAACAATTATCTCTGCTCTCCCCTCAGTCACAACAACAATCCCTCCCACTAAGCCAGCATCAAGAACAGGTACAGCAGTTGTAGATGCTTCAACAGTAGCAACAACAGAGCCATAGACTAGCATGAGGATGGAAGAAATGATGAAAGTAGTAAAGGAGCTCGAAGCTCAAATGTCAGAGCTCAAAGAGGAAAAAGAAAAACTAGTCAAACTAGAGGTGAGCTATGACAAGTCAAAAATAACAGTGGCAGAGAAAACCAGGGAGGTGAAGGCCCTGGAGAACAAGGTGAAATCATTGGAAAAGGATCTCACCTTGCATAAACCTCTAGCAGACATTAAAATTATTTTGTGGACCAAGATTGGCCATTTTGTTACTGACCAATGGTAATCAATTCAAACAATCCATGAACAAATTGAATTGATAGAAAGGGCCTAGGTGGAAATTCAAAGGGCTAGGGCATCATTGGGAAATATGCCTAAGCAAGCCAATGGATTGATCCATTTTTTGAATACCCATACTAAAGAATAGCTAGCAAATTTGCAGATCACGGCCAGTACAGGCACCATTTTGATAGTGAAAAAGGTGCTAACAATGAGAAATTTTGTACAGACTTTGGAAAGGAAGTGCCAAGAGATGCATATGGACATTAATGCCTTCACAGAGAAGTTCATAGTCTTGCAGCAGAAGGGTCTACTCAGTTTACTAACCAGCAATCAAAGACTGTTATCTCATCAACAATATGCTCACAGGGTAAACATGTATGTTGCAAATCAGATCACAACATCATCCAACACTTCAGAAGACACGGGACCTCCCTCCGGACAGAGTTTATATGACAAATTGGAAAAAAAAATTTATATTGAACATGAAATAAATCATCTTTTTGAGGTCAAGCCTAACTTTTACAGGTATACTGAGGCTGATGAAACACTTGTAAAAATACAAAGACATCAGTTTCCAAGAGATCAGTGGTGGCAGAGCATGCTGGAAATTTTACCAAAGTAATTTGGATTTTTCTGTTTATCTACATTTGGTCGAATAACAAGACATGTGGTAGATATAATAAACATAAAAACAATAGAGGAAGGAGCTCAAGCGAGGATCAGGACGCCTTAAAGCCAAATCAAGAGTAGGTGAAAGGATCAAAACAACAATGCAGAAATGCAAAGTAAAGATACATCTACCAGCCGGCTTCCTTGTTAAACACACATGGGCAGCCAGAACAATATGAATGATAAATCATGAGAGTACAATTTTTATTAACAAGAGATATACATTTATAGTACATTATGTGACCGTTGGGTTTCACATCCCAAGGTCTCTTGGACTCCTTTTGTCCATTCGGCTTCCACACTAACCCAATTAGGATTAGGTGCCCAACATTCCCCCCCTTAATCTGAAGGGTTATGTGTGAGTCCAAGAAGAGAGTTGTAATAGAAAATGTGAAAAAATGCATGGCAACACTAGGCTGAATGTGCTCTCTGAAATGTTGGTATAAAGGGCGGTGGTTTAAGGATGACCACCAACACTGGAACACTTAGTGAAGTTCCCAGAACTCTTCCAAAACTGGAAAGAAGCTGAAGTCTTCTGCTAGAGGAAGTTCTCCTATTGTTTTGAAGAGGGAAACCTTCAACCAATAAAGGGAGGTCTCACCCCGCATAAAAGGGAGAACTTCAACCTGAAAAGGGAATTCTCAACCTGTGATGGTTTAAGGATGACCAACAACTCTGGAATGCTTAATGCAATTCCTGGAACTCTTCCAAAACTGGCAAGAAGCTGGAGTCTTATGCTAGAGGAAGTGTCCCCAATTTTGTTCCTGGAATTCTTCTGAAATTGGCAAGAAGGTGAAGTCTTCTGCTAGAGGAAGTATCCCAGATTTTCAATTGAAGGCATGTTCACATGAATATTTGTTTCTGGCTACAACTCTGAAACTGGTGTGGCAAATTGTGGCTTGGATTCGCTTGATGTGACTTTGAAGCTTGTAGATGACCATCATTTCGCCCCCTGTCAAATACAAGGTGAGATGATGGAGAAAACTCAGTTGCAAGACTTTTCAATACTCTGGAACAAGTTCTAACATGTGTTTGGAATATCTTCTTGGTTGTTGATGCCCATTTCCAAGAAGCGATCCATCCAAGATGAATCTTTTTTCTTGCAGGATGTTTGTTTCTGAAGCATCTGTGTGAAGAATGACTAGTTTTATGACAATGCTTACATGGATGAAGATCAAAACAGTGATCTTTCAAATGGCCAACTCGATCACAATGCTGGCATTTCACAATCTGTTGTTGTTGTTGCTGTGGAAGAGAGGCAGAGTCTGGAACAACTGGAGGTGAACTGTCATGAGGAGTAGGTGAACTATCATGAATGAATCTAGCACTCTAAAACTGAATGGGCTTGGCGTAGTCTGGAACATGAAAGGACAAGTCCTTGTCATATCCAAGACCAGTTTTGTGCTTGTTGTGGACAAGTTGTTCCCAAGGTCTGATGATGGGCTTGGGAAGTGCAGACTGAGTTTCTGCATCTGCATGTACAACTGCTGCTATATTTGAATGAACTGTAACATTATTGACTTACTGTTTATCGGAGTCTGTTTCAATCTTCTGAGCAGAAACAGGTTCAAAATGATGAATCCACTGGTGTAATTCTTCGTGCTTTAGTTGAGATTCAAGCTGCAAGAATTCAATCTGTTCTTGTGCATATTGTAGACATGTCTGAATTTCTGAGAGAGAGCCTTTGCTGATTTTGAATGTGTCATCAACAGTAGATTTTATAAGAGTTTTCATGAACTCTAATACTTTAGTAATTCTAGTCATTTTCTCCAACTTTGTTTTTTTTTTTTTTTTTAATCAATATCTTAGGCTCGAAATTACACAAAACTTGTTGGAATATTGTTGCAACACTGAATCGTGATGACAAAGGAACATGAATATGCCACAAAATTCAATGCATCAACCAGCACAGTCGATTAATATATATATATATATATATATATATATATATATATATATATATATATATATATATATATATATATATATATATATATATATATATATATATATATATATATATATATATTTGAACCAGTGCATTCACTAAGGCAAATCAATTACAAATGCTCATATGACACTTCACATATAAACTCAATGCACCATGATATGATGCATGCTCTACATGATATATAAACTTTACACTACAAAAGCAAACCACATTTTCCTTTCAATCAACCATGGAGTGGCGGTTTAGGGAGCCACAAATGGCAGTTTCAAGCCACCATACTTCCGCTTCAATGGAGGTGACAACACATAAGCTGAGGATGGTGCACACTGTCAAATTCACTCTACACTTATGATTAGCTCGCCCTCTTCAAGGGTCCCGAGCTATACTACATCAACCTTTATTTCCTCACAAATTCACCTTGTTTCTTGAGAGTCATAACATCAGGTTCACTAGGGTTCCATGAATTTGATACTTGACTCGATAAGTTACATAGGAGACAAATGTAGCCACGCCAAACACTTGGACGGAAATCTAAATCTTTATGCTTCAAATCCTATGCTTTATACCTTGACTACATACTTTTTTTTTTTTTGAAAAATTAGATTTCTTTCCTTTTCTGTCTGTCAGTCATCAATACTCCACCATCGCTGCTGCCGCCATTTGTACACAAATATTAAAAACTAACTTCACCTCTGCTTTCTTGCCCTCCAGTCTACTTTCTTAAGAACATGACTTTCACTGTTCCCTTCGCCGCATAGCGCAACAAATGCCATATAGGACAATATAAGAATTCAACAGCCAGTCCCATGTAATGTTTTTCACCCAGTCTCAAATAAACCCTGAACATGCACGAAGAAATATCTTCCCGAATTTAACATAGGCCAAAAAATTCCATACAGAACAATATTGTAACTTAACCAACAATCCCGGCCACGAACATTTCGTCTCTTGTATTTATAGTGTGCTACCAATTTGAAAATTTGAATTCTTTGGAGCCCGAGACAAATGCGAACCCTCCAAAAATTCTCGCAGGCCAAGGTGCAACCCAGGTCAATGAGGGGGGTTGGAAATAGTTTTCAACGAGCAATTGACACGCCTTGGTTTTACTTAGTATGAGAAATCAATGGGACAACATCAGACTATTTAAAAGGGAAAAAGGAACTCAAGGAGCTCTCCTTATAAAGGAAGACACATCAAACAACGCTGAGAAAGATATAATCGATGGCCGTGGTGAGAATGGGAAGTTGCCAAACTCAGGCCTGCTTGACATGGGGAATTTGCGGAGGCAGCAGAAGAACTTAACTGTACATGACGATAATGGGGAAAGAAGCAAAGATGAGATTGGGTATTTCAAGGGCTAGAAGGATGAGGAAACAAAAGAATAGTGACTGCTTCTTTGGAACCTTTTGTATCATTATCAGAAACGCCTAAAGAAGATTCAATGCAAATTCTTCTACTCTCGTTATCAGAAACAGATAGAAAGTAGGTTAAGTGGAGATTCAAACAATCCAGCACTTCAACGCAGCCGAGCATGGAAGAAAAATTATGGAACTGGAATGACCCAAGTACATTGCAAATAAGTAAAATCTAATCTTGTGGGAGCTGGACCTTCTCAACAAAGCTAAGCTGTTGTATTTACGTTGTTAGACACAGGGGTTCATGTTTGCGGTGTTCAGTCCGAGATTGAACATGTAAAACATGAGAGTGAATGTCACAGGACATGCAGTACTGCATTTTTTGTTAAGCTTTGGAAGCATGTATCCATCGTTAACACACGCCTCCTGAACATCACGCACGGCATCTTGTTCGACTATGTTTTGAACCATGAACCTCTTCACGGCTTTGTCTTTAGGAGTGCAACTGCAGCAATTGGAGCAACGAATGAACTTGAAACATCCATGCCCATGCTTGTACCACTCATGGCATGCTTGCAAGATGTTTCACGTTATGGAAAAAACATTATGTTGACAGTCCAGAGAGCGCAGGCCAGGATTGTAAATATGGAATATGGCAGACAGAGGTTAGGTAACGTTTATCTAACAAACCAGGACATGTCGGAGTGCTCAAGTAATGTTCAACTAATACAGAATTTCATGACGAAAAATATGGACGTGCAGGAGTGCTCAGGTAACATTAAATCGAATATAGGCTGAGGAGGTGGTATAGGTCGAGCGTTAACCAAACAGCTCAAGTAATAAAAATTTCGACATTTCACACTCAATCATGCCATTCTTGCAACAATGCACGCAATCTGATGCGCTCAGCTTCAATGTTTTAGGTTGTCAAGGGCATTAGGTAGTGAGGAAAGTTACAGGTAATGAAGACCAAGCCAACGCTATTCAAGGAAACTCAAACCAACTGCTCAGGGAATAACAACATGTCATTTTTTTTTTAACTAAAGGATAAACCATGAGGAGGAAAACTACACAGGCCATACATCATGGCTCTAATACCATGTTAAACACACATGGGCAGCCAGAACAATATGAATGATAAATCATGAGAGTACAATTTTTATTAACAAGAGATATACATTTGTAGTACATTATGTGATCGTTGGGTTTCACATCGCAAGGTCTCTTGGACTCCTTTTGTCCATTCGGTTTCCACACTAACCCATTGAGGATTAGGTGTCCAACATTCCTAAATTGAAAAGTCAAAAATATCCTATCAGTTAAAGCAGCCAGCACAGCCACAATTACTCCTACATTTATTTTTGCATTTATTCCTTTGTCAGAGTAGGTGAAGGAAGTTATTGCTTCATATCTTATCCACAAGATATTTTGTAACTCTCTTTTTGTATAAATACCTCCCCAAGGAATTTATTCGGGGTTTTTTTGGTGATTTTCCTCTTTGGACCACGTTGTGACTCTGATATTTTTTAATACAAAGGCTGTTGAAGTGCACTGCTGCTGGACCGTCTGAATGTGGATTTGATGTTCTAGGCTCTGCTACATAATTCCTGTGTCTTTATATGGATCAATAAGTAGTTCTAAACTGTGTTTTGTGTTTTCTATATTTGCAAATTTCATATATGTTTCATAATCTTAGCAACAGGGAAAAAGAATAGCCCAGAACTTGTTTAAATACACTCTGTGTTCAATTCCTGTTGTTGTTCATGTTTTCTTCAGAACTATGATAAACAAAAATTCTTAGATGCTTCTGTTCCCACTGATTCTTTCACTTTGAAGATTGCCAAGGAATTCTTTACTGATCCTTGATAATATTCATGCACTTTCCCTCTGCCATCATGATGAAGGATTCTTGACTGCCCTTCACCCACTGGCTTACATTCCATCAATTTCTAGATTTCAACATTGTTTCAAAATTGATTATCTTGCTCTGTAGTATTGCCCTTTATCACAGAAACACACTCAGCAGTCCATATTCATAGACTCCATTTTCCCAATGGAATAAACTGTTTTAGACTTACATCCCAGATCTGTTTAAAATCACCATCCAAACAAACTTAAAACAAACCTCTGCACATCATAACTAGCATAAAAAACTTCAAGAAACAAAGTTAAATTATAAAGAGAGAGCCCTCTCTGGATGCAGTTTGGCTAGAAATTGCATCTAAAATATTGGTTAGTGGTTACCTCGGTCGTATTCCCTTTTCTCACAAGTTTTGTGGAACAACCTGAGTGATAACAGTGCAAATAAGCCAGATTTCGATATGCTCCAAATGTTATTTTCAATCGAGCACTCCATTCCAGGGTTGATTATGCTTTTCTATGGTTTGGACATATTGATAGGACTACTTGTAGATTTATTCCAAACACCAAAACTCTAGACTCCAAACATTATTGAAAATATTATAACCTACCTTAAAATCGGAGCTAAAGTCATCTCGAAAGATTTCCATGAATTTCACAAATTAGCATTGCCAGTATACTAACCATGTAGTAACTCGTCCAAACTTTCCCAGAGGCAAGTAGTCATAGATAAGAAGTTTGGCCAATGGACAATTTCAATAGCGTCACAAATTCACAAGGTTTTATGTTTGATGTTTTCCAAAATATCAAGTTCTCTTTCAAAGAAGAAATATTATCTTTACCCCATTGTTCATAATTTTCTTCATTGCAAACGCACTATTGTCATCCATCACCAATTTCTACATGGTACCAAAGCCTCCAAAGCAAAAGATATCAATATCATCAAGTGTTTCAATTCTCTTTATTATATCCTAATATGTATGTGGCTAATCTCCATGGAACATGACCAACTTAGCATCTATGATATAGCACATTTGAGAGAGATTTTTATCAATTTCCACCTGATAAGTTGAAAACAAGTTGAAAGAGATTAGCAAATATACTTGTTAGATATATGTTTGTTGCAGGAGTTGCTACTCCATTTTAGTGTAAGGTTGCTTGACCCCATCATTCTTGTACAAAAAATAGTACCATAAGAAGAACAGGACAACAAGAGACATGCCCATTGTCATCATTGCTCCGATGAGAATTCTGTTTGAAAATCGCTCTGATGTCTTAGTTGATGCTGATAACATCCAAAGAATTCAGTAAATCAGAGTCAAAATATATCAAGATAAGTTCCAAATTCTCCAAGACAATACATAACAACAGTGGTACAAGGGTAAATTCAAGTTCAAAACTCTTGGTAGGGAAAGGGAAAATGAGCATATAAGACACCAATCTGAAGTCTTGGATATATTCCTTGGATCTACATCACAATTTGAGTTGGATATTATAGCACAGAATCCCAATGAATTCTTGCAAAGTGTGTCCAATCGTTGACCACATAAAGTCAAGTTGCCCAGGAACCTAAAAATCACGTCCAAGAAGTTTTCGTCTTAGATTTTACAACAATAAACATGTTCCAAAAATCCATATGGAAAATTATTTGAATTTAACAAGAATATTATTTTCCTACTTGTTGATAAATTAGAATATGTTTAAACAATTTACAAAATATATATTATAAAGAAAAATAGGAATTACTTGAAAGGATACCATTAGATACTTAAAAAGGATCCAATCACAATAACTTCTATGCAAGTTTAGTTATAAAATTGGAAAAAATCTTTAACACAGATTTATGAATCAATTTTAAAATTAATCTAATTTAAGGGTTTGCCAAAAATAACCTAACACATAAGGATGATTGTAGTCATGGCAGTCACATACCTTTTCACTGTCCGTCAAAATAGATTTGATGTTCTAAACATAAGTGTCACAGTTGTACTCGCCCTTTGGGAAAAGAGGTTCCACTTGATAGTTCCAAGGCCGACCTGGTTCTTCCTGATTATGTGCTTTGCGTCATCACGGTGCTATCCCTCCACTTTCTGCACCCACTACCTCACGGCCTTGTTAATCACGGTGATTTTCCCTAGATGATTATGTTGGATCTCTGTGTATAAATTCTCCACAAATTTCTCTGTAATGCCTGGACAGTATTGTGATTCCAGCATGGAGTGTTGGGCTTCAATGGGGAACCACCCATTCCCTATGGTCATGTTATTTACCCATTATCCACTGATTGGCACCTGATTGGTTGGTGGATGGTTTTTCACCCTTTCCAAAATAAAATGTAATAGTTTTGAATAAGAAATTATTGTGTTAATATCTAAAAATTATGATATGAATATTTCCACTGTATCCAGAAATTATAGTAGAAAATCTGTGAGGAGGTTATCCACCAAGCATTGTATTCTGCAAAGTTTGCAATAAGACTTTCAAGTTATGGTCCAAACCAATCTTGGATACCTCAAAATTTCTTCACCATCCTTGAGGAATTTTCATGTCTCCACCCTCAGGCTTTACTGTGTATCCCACCATTACTAGTCAAGGGATTCCTAGGCCTTTGGGAATTTTCCTGAGACCACCTCACCCCATTTCCAAAACCATATGACAATCCAAATTTCAAACTAAGAACAATCCCATCACACCATGGCTATCCGGAAATGACAAGGCTAGGATAGAATCCACTATCAAATACTGACAAAATCCATGCCAATGACAACAAAAGAACCATATACCAACATGCACATAGAAATGCATGTAAAAACCAGTTAGGAAATCACAGATGCAATATTTTACCTACAAGTATTCCCACTGAAGCTGCTTGATCCTTGCCTTCCTTTACTTTCCTTGCCCTTGTTTTATTTTCCTTTCCTTTCCTTTCTTGCTTAATTTCTTTCTCTTCTTGGTGCTTTCTCATCTTCAGACAAATTCTAACAATAGCTAATAATAAGCTGACAAAAAGTTGCCAACTGATGCTCTTAGCTATTTTTATTGACAAGGCCTCTAATTTCTTCAATTTTCCTTTATTTTCCTTCAGTTTCGTCCTCACATGCAACGAGTGACCTTTCACCTTCATTTTCTCCAAATTTCCATTATTTTCATAAATAATGTGCTAAAAATACCTTTTTGCCTTTCCAATATCCTTAGCGATTGCCTTTACAAATTTCCCCTTAGCCATAAAACACAACAAGTGATGCCCACTAGGATATTTTGCCCAAAATTCAGCTTGGAATAAGTGTCCCTTGTTGTGGTCTTATTTTACTTTTATTAACTTTTATTACATGAACTTTTAACCCGAGGTTGTTATAGATCACTCCCCATTAGGGGAACACTATCCTCAATGTTAAACCACACCTAGACCTAGAAAAACAACTAAAGAGAAAAAACATACTGTCTATGGAGCTTTATAACTCATCTCGTTGCAGTATTTACAATAACATCCTTCTTAAAAGAAAAACCATGATGTAAAATATGACAACATGACAATCATATCACTTATTGGAGCTTTATAACTTAGCTCATTGTGGTATTTACAATAGAAACCATATATAAATATGTACAAATATTAAGATTCATTTTCCTTCAATAGAAAAAAATGAAGGATACACTACCCACATCTGATCAATTATCACCCATGTAGCTTCATCAGGCCCAGTGTTTCCAATGCACATTAATCTGCTCAAGTGTTCTATTCCGAAGCATGAGATGTTTCTGCTGCAATATGCATTGGGGTTCCAACTATAATTCTCCTTCTTGTTCCACCTGCAATACAAACCAATCAATAACATGATCAACATCCTTTACATATCTTTTAAGCAACGAAACATGAAAAACATCATGGAATTTCACTGTCGAAGGCAGTGCAAGTTTGTAGGCCACTGGTCCAATCCTCTCAAGGATTTCAAAAGGCCCGCAATACCACAGTGCCAACTTGGCACATGATCCAATCCTCAAGGATCTCTTCTTGGGCTCAATGCACAAATACACATACTCCCCAACTTGAAACTCCTTAAATGCCCTATGTTGGTTTGCATAACTTTTCTACCTGTCATGTGCTGCCTTTATATTTTTTCTTTATAACCTGCATTTCCTATTCCATGTATGTCAACATGTATGATCCAATAAGTACCTTGTTCACTAGATCACTCCAGCTGATGGGAGTGTTACAACACTGCCCATATAGTGCATCAAATAGACTCATTATCAGTGACTCTTGATAAAAATTGTCTTATGCAAACCCAACCAATGGAAAGTACTCCTCCCATCTCCTCTGCTAATGCATGACATACATCCTCAACATGTCCTCCAATATCTTGTTGACCCTATCTGTCTGTCCATTTGTATGTGGATGATAAGCTGTGTTCAAGGCCAACTCTGTCCCCAATTTTGAAAATAATTCCTTTCAAAACTTGGAAGTGAACTTGGCATCCCTACCTGACACAATCTTCTTTAGAACATCATGGAGTCTTACGATCTCCCTGATGAAGACCCATGCTAACTGATTTGATTGGGAAAATTAGTTTTGTTGTGCTAAAATTCCTTTTCGGAATATATTAAATGTGCTTGAGGATTTATGAAATTATTTTCATGTTTAAACATGGGTTTTTGAGTGCTTTTATGTAATTTTTATGTGAAACTTAACATAAACAAATGAATAAACAACATTATATAATGAACATAAACATAACCATAAACAATATCACAAAAACACATGATGAATGAGTTCACACCTCCTGGGCTACGTCTCCTTGGTCCAGCTTCCAAAGGCTTGGCCCTCTCTATTATGCTAAAAAATGTGAATACTTTAGTTTACAATTCTCAGAAAGCTCTGAAACTGGCTCCAATGGCTCTAGAATGCCCAAAAATTCCTGTGTAGTCTCCTTCTGCTCCTGATTTGGTAAAAAACTCATCATGTTATGATTTTCTTAAGTCTGGCTACTATTCACTTTACAAACTCCCCAAAATCTGGCACCTAACTCACAATTTCGCCCCAGAATGTGCTAACGGAGCACCATTTTGCCTAAAAGCTGGTGC
Organism: Pinus taeda; assembly: GCA_000404065.3. Taxonomy (NCBI): domain Eukaryota; kingdom Viridiplantae; phylum Streptophyta; class Pinopsida; order Pinales; family Pinaceae; genus Pinus; species Pinus taeda. The sequence continues at coordinate 45,321 of APFE031234015.1, forward strand.
AAATTGTGGGCACCTTAATTTGGCCTCTAAGGCATAAAGTCCAAATAGATGGATAATGCCAACAACCCGCCCCCACTGGTCGGTCCCCCCCGGTCCTCTCCGCCAGTGGTCATGTGTTGGTGGTGCAACCAAGGGCCAACCCCCATGGGCTGGCCCTACCCCCAAATGGTGCATTAATAAACTTGAAATATGCGTGGATTTCTTTATGGTTAAGAAATAAATTAAATGGAGTGTTGGTTGTTGGATTTGATTGCTTGTTGTTGGTCACAGGTCCGACCCAATCCGCCTCTGCCTAGACTTGACCCATAATTTTGGTGGTCCCCGAGCTGCCATGTGGTGGCCTCGATTGGGCCACGTGTCAACTCATGGTTGGCCACCAACCAACCAATAATAATACGCCAAATTGCAACAATGAAAATGCACTTTTGGCACAACACAATTTGCTGAGCCCGTTGACCAATCAGGCTACCACATACACTTGCCCAATCAATGCCATGTCAGCAGTACGGACTACTGACTGGGCTGTCATTTTTTTTCAAAAATTTGCATGTTAAGAAAAGTGAACAGAAAATGATTCTGGGAGCATACGATGTTTGTTTCATGCGAAACAAGTTTCACTGGATTTAGGATGACGAGAAATACATGATCGTCTAGGTTCCACACCTATTCGAGAGCTTTGAATTTTGAGCTATTTTTTGAGCACCTAATCATTCCTCCCCATGAAAGCCTTTTGGACCCCAAAATATCACTTTCATTTTTCCACCAGGTGAGGGTACAGTTCCCTTACCTTTTCAATCTCGATCCATTTGGCCTTTGAAGGATTTTTTCCCATGAGCCTCACTTGAAGGTAATCCACATGCCCTAGTTTTGAAGACCTTGTTCTTCTGTCAAGAATGGTGTCTTGTTGTAGTTCATTAAGGTATTCAGGAGAAAAATCCTCAATGGAATGAATTTGGACATTTTCTCCTTGATCTTCAATCAAAGGAGGCTCATACAAGCTTAAGTTCTCAACATTAACAACAACATAAATTTTCATATATGAAGGCAAATCCAACCTGAAGGCATTGTTACCAATCTTTTCCAAAATTTTGAATGGACCATATCTAATTGGTTTCAGCTTTTTATTTTCTCCTTGGAGCCTATCTTTGCTAATGTGAAGCCAAAATTGATGACCGACTTGGAACTTGTGATCTACACGATGCTTGATGTGCCTTAATTTGTACTTACCTTGGATCTTTTCAAGTTTTTCTTGAACTCTTTGGTGTACCAATTGGATTTTTTCAATGAACCTTCTTGCTTTGTCTATGTCACTATGACCATCAATAGCAACATCTTTCAAAAAAATGAGATTGAAAGGAGACTTAGGCAAGTATCCCAAATGTGCTTCAAATGGCGATGTTTGAGATGAAGAGTGCTTTGCCTGGTTGTAAGAATGTTGAATATAGTGAAAATGTTCATCCCACAACTTAGGGTGCTTGCTGTAATACCCACGAAGAAGATGTATCATTGTCATGTTCACCACCTCTATTTGACCATCTGTTTGTGGATGAAATGTTGTATTCTTTTTCAATTTGGTGTCCATGAATCCCCACAAGCTTGACCAAAAATTCCCAACAAAGCGAGAATCTCAATCATTAATAATGGATGTGGGTAATACAAAATGCACCAGTACATTCTGAAAGAATAACTGAGTAGTTTGTTTAGCTGTAATTTTACTTTTACATGGCATCAAAATACACATTTTGTTGAACCTATCCACAACTACATACAAATAATCATGACCTCTTTTTGATAATGGAAGACCTCCTACAAAATATATAGAAACACTCTCCCATGGTTGTGAAGGAACTGGAAGTGGTGTGTACAATCCTAACTTCCTATTGCTAGGCTTACTGACTACACATAATGAACATCTTAGTTTGTAGGTTTCTCTGGAGTGGTTTTTGAGAAACAGAGTTCGGATGATCCACAGTGTTCTTCATTCTTTTGTTGACGTTTCGAGTCTATACCAAGACTCATCATCAGGACTTTTGATGTACAGAGAGGAGAAAAGAGAGATATAAATAATGTCAGGGAGGCTATAATGAACATCCTTTCATAAAACATGACACACTTTCAAGCATACGAGGTCAATAACAATACCTTTGTAGATCTTATGATGTTGAGTCTTTCTCCCTATGGAATGCAAAGCTTGCCAAGATGGTACAACAAGTTATCATGCAAATGATAATTCAATTCATCTACTTGGTTACCTTGACTCAAGCTTGCATAAACATCATGAAATTCATTGTCTAATGCATATTGCTCAATATAACTTTCATGCAAAATAGAATTATGCTTGAGTAAAGTATCTACACTAATAATAGGCCTAGAAATCGTATCATCAAATTTATTGTAGATACCTTTCTTATACCTTATTACCAAGTGGAAATGTTGAAGAAAACCCATGCATCGAAAGTGCCTTGATTTCTGCAAATTAGATTGAGATTGCATGTATTACAATGGCTGATGATCAGTGTGAATGATTTTTTCCTTACCCATCAAGTAGCGTTTCCACTTTTTCACACTTTGCAACAATGAATACAATTCCTTTCCATATGTAGGATAATTAATCACTGCACCATTGAAATTTTCCGAATGAAAATAGATACGCTTACCATGTTGCATGAGGAATGCACCCATGTTGTAGTCACTAGCATTAGCCTGGATCTCAAATGACTATCTCAAGTCTGGAAGGGCATGTATTAGAGCTAAATTTATCTTTTCCTTCAATGCATCAAAGGCCTTTTTCTATTTTCTTCCCCACTAAGAAACCTTTTTAACACTTGTCAATGCATGTCAATAAATTTCCTCCAATATTGGATTGCTCCAAAAAATCTACTTACCTCAGTAACTGTCTTGGGCCTTGGAAAATTCAAAGTGACATCAACCTTGGAGGGATCTATTTTCAACTCACCTCCTCCAACAATATGACCCAAGTAAACTAAAGAAGTTTTTCCAAACTCACACTTTGACATCTTTAGATACAATTGTTCTTTCTTTAAGACATCAAGTACTTTTCTCACATGCATGACATGTTCATCACGTGATTCATTGAAAATTAAGATGTCATCTAAGTAGACTATAACAAAGTCATCAAGAAATGGCCTCAACACATCGTTCATCACACGCATGAAGGTAGCAGGAGCATTACATAAACCAAAGGCATAACCAACCATTCAAACAAACCTTCTTTTGTTTTGAATGTTGTCTTCCAAATGTCTCCTTCAACAATTCTAATTTGATGGTAGCCACTCCTTAATCCCAACTTAGTAAAATAATTTTCATCTTTCAATTGATCAAGTAAATCATCTATTATAGGGAGTGGGTAACAGTTCTTTATCGTAATCTTGTTCAATGCACATAAGTCCACACACATGTGCCATGTTCCATCCTTCTTTGGCACTAAAACAATAGGTGAACCACATGGTGAAGAACTTGGCATGATGATCCCTTTATCCAACAACTCTTGATTTTTTTTTTTTAATTTCCGCACTTTCCATCACTGACATCCTGTACATGCCAATGTTAGGAAAAGGAATATCTTGCTGCAACTGTATGTCATGTTGGATTCCTCTCTTGGGAGGTAATCCTTTTGGTTCTTGAAACATATCATCATATTGGTTAACATCATCAACAAATTCAGATTTCAATATTGAATCACAACCTTGAAAAGCTTCATTATCAACATCATTCTTGGGTTTGACAATTATAAGCACAAAATTCTTGCTTCAATTCACTAGTTTTTTCATCTGCCTTGCATTAACAAGTGAAAGATTTAGTTTCTTGATATGAGCTCTCACAATATATTCTACTCCATCTTTGAAAAAATGGTATTTGTTTTCATGTATATGGATTATATCTTTTCTGTCATAGAGATATAGGCTGCCCAAAACTATACCACATATGTCTAATGGCACAACATCAAGCTCCACTTTATCTATGAAATTTGTAGTAATGGTGAATTTCAGTTTACACTTTCTAGTTACTTCCAATTCTGCATTGTCGCACACCCATTCTAGTGGATATGGTTTATAATGTGGAATGGTTTCCGAGTTTAAACTTTTGACAATGTTTTGAGAGATGAGATTGGCTTGAGAGCCACTATCAAAAAGAGTATCAATTTTTCTATGTTTTGAGATCACCCTTATGTGAAAAAGTTATATCCTTTTCTTTTCATTTGGAGTTTCATTGTGTAAATTTGAAGTACTAGTGCTAGCAATGGATTATTTTTCCTTCATGCCCATAGTTGTAATTTTAGTTTCATCACTCAAATCAAATACCAAATCCCGTTGACTGGTTGCAGTTGTCTTTTGTTTTCCCTTGCTGGTGAATTTATTTTGTTTCATTTCGAGGTGAAGCTTCCAACAATGAGCTTCATAGTGACCATCTTTAGAACAATTCTTGCATGTTAATTTCTCTCCTTACTTATTAATGGATGCATTTTTATTCCCCATCCCTTTGAAACCATTTTATTTCCCTTTACCCTTAAATGGATTTTTACTACCCTCTTCTAGACTGTTTTTCCCTCTTGCCTCAAGATGAGTGGCTTGCAAACACACTTCATCTAGATTATTGGGATTAAACATAAGGATAGTATTCCTAATGTAACCGTGTAATCCCCCTATGTACTTCAACAATGTGTCTTTTGATTGCAAAGCTACACCTAACATTAGAGACCTTTTTGTGAATTCTTGGGTGTAATCTTGCACATTTTGACCTTCAAGTTGTCTAAACATTTTCCAATTCATGATGGTTTTCTGCATATAAGCTAGAGGGTAGAATTGTCTTTTAATTGTAGAAATCAAATCAGACCAAGAAATTGAGATCTTACTGTGCTTTTTATCTGTTCTTGTGTCTTTGATTTCCACCATACTAGTGCTGCACCCTCCAACCTCAAGGAAGCCAATTGACTCTTTATGTCATCCTCTTGAAGATTTTCAATTCTGAAATAGACCTCCAACAAACAAACCCAATTGTGAAGCTTCTATGTATTCTCTTCATCATCATACATGGGTAGTTCAAATTTAACATCAAGTTTTAACAAGGGTGATTTACCAGTTCCTTTTGAGGTATGCTGATGAGTATGAGTAAGGGTTGTGCTAGTGGAAGAGGGTGAATATGCTTCTGAAGAAAAAGATGAAGAAGATGGTAGAGAGGGTAGAGGTTTACCTCCATTTCCATTAGCTCCTCCTCCTGAAGAACCTTCTACTTTGAGAGGTTTGGAGCTTTCACCCTGCAGTCTGGTATTCCTCTCTTCATAGAAAGTCTTCTTGAAGACCTTGTCATCCTCTGTCATGTTTGTAGGTTATACTTCATGAGACATGTCACTAGAGTCTCAACTGCAACTTGAGGAAGAACTCATGGTGGAGATTCTGGAAACCTTTCCCTCCTTCTCGTTGACCCAAATTTAGGGCTTTCAATTAGCTTCCCTTATCCTCTGTTGATTTTCAACCTTGTAAGCATGACATTCACTTGCAAACAGTTAAATCCTTCTTGCACAAATAAAACCAAGAGCTCTGATACCAAACTTGATCTGATTGGGAAAATTAGTTTTGATGTGAGAAAATTCCTTTTTAGAATATATTAAATGTGCTTAAGGATTTATGAAATTATTTGCAAGTTTAAACATGGGCTTTTGAGTGTTTTTATGTAATTTTTATGTGCAAATTAACATAAACAAATGACTGAACAACAACATATAACCGACATAAACATCACCATAAATAGTATCACAACAACAAATGATGAAGGAATTCACCCCTCCTAGGCTACATCTCCTTGGTCCAGCTTCCAATGGCTTTTCCCTTTCTATTATGCTAAAAAATGTGAATACATCATTTTAGAATGCTCAGAAAGCTCTGAAACCTATTCCAATGGCTCTAGAATGCCCAAAATTGCCTATGTAGCCTCCTTCTACTCCCGATTTAGTAAAAAACCCATCAAGTTATGATTTTCCCAATTCTAGCTTCTATTCGCTCTACAAACTCACCAAAATACGACACCTAACCCATAATTTCTCCCTAGAATGTGCTACTAGAGTGCCATTTTTCCCAAAAACCAGCACAAATTGTGGGCACCTTAATTCGGTCTCTAAGACCTAAAGTTCGAAAATTTTGGGAATGTGGTGGGCCATGTGCCCAAGGTTAAGGCCAACGGCTTGCCCTCGCTGTTCGGCCCCCCTACTCCTATTCGTCGGTGGTCGTGTGCTAGTGTTGTGACCAAGGGACAAGCCCCACAGTCTGGCCCTACCCCTGAATGACGCATTAATAAACTTCAAATATGTGTATAGCTCTTTATGGTTAAGAACTAAATTGAATGGCATGTTGGTTGTTGGCTTTGCTCAGTTGTTGTTGGTCGAGGGTTCAACCCTTGCTGCCTCTGCCCGAACTTGACCCATAACTTTGGTGGCCCTCGGGCTGCCACGTGGCAGCCTCCAGCTGGGCTACATGTCAGCCCATGGTTGGTGTTATCACTCAAAATTTTCCTTAGAAGCTATCAGAAGAAGGAAGCAATCGAGGTAACCACAAACTAATCTTTTAGGCTTAGGCTCTAGCCAACCTAAGTCCATATAGGGCTCTCTCTATGTAATTTAGCTTTGTTTTACTGGGATTTTAGGCCAGTTCTTAATGTTCATGGGGGTTTTGGTTTTGATTTTAAGGTTTGGTTGTGGAATTCTTGGAACAGATTGATAGAGCCAAGGTCTTTAAGCCATTTGGCTATGGAGTCAACAAATGGATAGCAAAACCAGATCAGTTCATTAAAGGGAATGTTCACAGGGTAGGCTAGCAAAGTAAAGAACAAATCCGTAGGCCGAATGGGTGAAATGATCCTAACCAGGGTGAGAGACCACTTAAGAATCCTCAGACTGGGGCTAAAATGAAGAACATGAGATAATCATGAACAAAGGGCAATTAAGAATCCTTTTCTATATATCACAAGAGATAACCTAAACTAAGGAGCAATCAAGAATTCCTTAACTTAGATTTGTGAAGAAAACATTCAATATTCATGATAGTCAAGACAGAGTGTAGTTAAGCAATTTATGAAATATCGTTCCATGTTATAGCATTCAGATTTTTAGAGATACAAATAAGATTATGGAAAACTCAAAGAAAATAACACTGAAATTAAGAAAATACTTATTTGAACTTCGCTTTGCACAAGAATCCAGTGAAATATTTGATCTTTATTCCTTGATCCAGCTAACTGATCCAGTCATTGACACAATAGAATTTCAGAATAAAGAACAATAGCTCTATAGAAATGCTTGGAATCCACCCTACATACTTTGAATGGTGAAGTATTTATACAAAATATTATTACAAAACATCTCAAAATATCTCATACTGTTTTGAGATTAAATTGAGGAAATACAAAGATCTTCTTACAAGAAGATAGAGACAGATAATGAACTACTTCATGTTGTCATTTTATTATGGTTGTGTTGGCTTTTATGGTTGAGTGTAGCCCTTTATGCTGCCTTGCAGTTGTGGAGTGTTCATGATGGAGTTTTCTTTACTTTCATCTTTCCATTGATACTTTTTAATCTTGATACTCTTTGACCCTGTAGTGTTGTTTCTCACTATTTCACCTGGTTGCCTTCATTTTCACTATGCAGTAATTGTCTGCTGTAAATTTATCATAGTAAATCAGTTACATTCTCCCACCATTTTGCTTCTAGTAATTTTATCTTCATCATCCTTCTATAGATCTCATCAGCTTTAGGAATATATGTTTGACCTCATGCTCTTGAAAAAAAAAAAAAAAAAAAGTATCATTCAACACTTTGCCAATTGGTAATGCTTTTATGGATGAAGAGTTGGATTATTCCTTGGCCAATTTCCCGAGCCTATCACTATAGTCCAACTGTGTCTGAGTTGGTCATTGATAACCATAGGACTAGCTAGACCTTTCCCTCTCAAAATCTGGAATTTAGCCATGAACCTATCAATGGCTACTTGCATATTATGGCATTTTTCTTCTAAATTAAGCATAAGGTTCCTCTTGGAAAGGACCTTCCTTATCTCCAAAATGGTCTTAGTCCTATCTTCGATGTTTAGCTCATGAAGCTCATATTTATTTTTTCTATTGAGGAAGTGGATGAGTCTATTTGCATCCTCAGGCTTATCTCCCAATTCCTCTTTTACTTTCTGGATAGCTTCTATAGCTATCTTTACCAACTCTGTTTGTTCAAAAATGAATTGAGTTGATGGCCAAATATCATTGACAGAGTTAATGATATTGGCCCACAACATTTCTTTAGTTTGTCCAAGTGGTTTCTCCAGTGTTAAATCCTTCTCTAGGATTTTGATTCTCTCACCCATTCTCAGTGCCTTTTGTGTTTCTTCTTTTTGCTGGAGTTAGGTAAGTTTGCAGTTAGTTTCCAAACTTGCCACCTTTTCCTTTAGTCTCTTCATCTCTGTAGCCTGGATAGACATATCTTCCATGACTTTGAGTAATTATGCTACTTTCTCTCCATGTGTACCTGTTGTTGATGTAGATTCTGCTGTTACTAGCAATGTTGTGGCAGGTGGAGCAGTGGGTGCTAGTGATGCTGCCAGTGTAGAAGGAATTGTTGTAGATACAGTTGGGATGACATCTTTTGGAGTTGGGGCCAAGTCTCTTTGCTTCAATTGAATTAAAGCGTCCAACTCCTTTTCTGTCTCCTTAATTTGATCATTCAGCTTCAGGACCAAGCCCATCAATTCCTCATGTCTGGTTTGATTCTCTAAGACTTCTAGAGTTTGAGGATGATGTAGATGGGGTATTTTCAATTGCCTCTTAAGTGCAACAATATCATCATTTTTATTCTTAATTATCCATTCTATAGCATTTATATCCTTGGGATCGTGTCCCAATTCAATCACTAAGTCCTCTAAGGACTTGATCCTTGTATCCTTGGCTTGTGAGGAGGCCTTCTCTAACTGAAATTGTGCTAAAATGTTGTTCATAGGGTTCTGTAGCTGATGGGTAGCCATGGCTTTACTTGTCAGGGTGGAGTATGTCATCTCTCCAGCCTGTTTGTGTAGTTCAATTTGGTCTATGGGATGAATATCCCTTGCTAATACTTCAAAATCCACTTTCTTAAAATTTGTTGTTGTCCTTGGCTGCTGGGTTGTAGGCTTAATAAATGACATCTGCAGCTTCCCATCTTTAATGTCAAAGGATGACATTAGCCTTGTTTGATTGGTAGGGGTGAGCTTCAGGGACTGTGCATACGTTTGGGCCTTAAGCCTCTCATTTCTAGCCTTGATTTCTTTATATCTTTCTTTGATATCTCGGTCCTTGTTAGCAGGCATTCTAAAGGAAGATACTTAAACACTGAGCTACCTTTCCAAAATCTAAGTTTGTGTTGTGGAAGGCTTTGGTATGCCTCCAGATGGAGTGGCAGGCCTGCTCCTATTTCCTTTTGTACTAGTGACCTCTGTTGTCTCCTCTATGTATTCCTGTTCAGATACATGTTTCACTCTCTGTATTTTGGCCTGTCTTGTTTCTGCATAAGCTTGTGAAGTTGCTCTTTCTGAAGTGGTGCCCCCTCCCTATTTCTCTTCAGGATTTTCTCCTCATTTAGAGGAGTCTGTACAACTGGAGGGGTGCTCATGGTTGTCTTCAGTCTATCTGATTTCTCTGGTATGTCTGATTGGTCTAGCATGTTTGATTGGTCTGGGATGTTTTATTTCCCTAGCACCTCTGATTTCTCTAGCACCTATAGGATAGAATCCTCGTCAAGTTGTTTTTCCAGATCAATGAGAGCATTCTCTATGTCTATTCTGGTGCTGTCTTGGTCCACTAGGGTACCTTCCACCCATTCTGATTGGTTGGCATCGGCTTCAATCTCAGGTACGGGATGATGAATAAAAGGTCCTAGCTTGACCTTTTGTCTCTTCTTGGTAATGAATTCCAAAGGGTCATATCTCCAAACAAAACTTCTTTGGAATTTCATGCTCTGCAATATCAAATCTGCTTCATGGTCTGCCTCCCTAGAGTTGCATATGAAGGGGCCTAGTTGGTCTTTTATATTGAAGTTGGCCTTTACAAAGTTTATTTCATTTGCATTGATAATTTTCTTGTAGTATTCTAATGCAAACAACCTCATTGGGAGGTATTTTGGTAGTTTGTATGGTGCCAGCATGCAAACATAAATTTTGATTTCAGTGTGGTTTTGGTATAAATACCAATCACCCACTTTGGTATGTTTAGACAGTTGAAGGATCCTTTTTATATCTAGAGTGATTCTTGCAGGAGGGCTTCCTATCAACATTGTCATGATCGAGTGTACAAATAAATTAATGAAGTCAGCATATGAATATGGAGATCGGTATTTGTGGATCAATGGGGTCCAAAAAATGATTGATTTGGGATGACCCTTTGTGTCAAGCTTTTGAAGAGTGAATGGGAACTTATCTAACTGATAATATAGGAAAATATGGTACAAAATAGAGGAGTATTTGAAGCTCTCATTGCTCATTCTAAGAAACTGGGCATGCATCCTCTCAGCTATAAATTTGGCATAGTCATATATGATAGCAAGAGGCTACCCTGGAGTGTAGATGGACATGAAAGCTAGGATAATTTCATCAATATATTCATTGGTGGTGTAACCTAGGACACTAGATATCATGGCTAAAATGTTTTGACCCAATGGGGCAAAAATAATAGCTATATATGGAGGAGGATCCCTTGGTGTATGTTTTTCTTCTCTAATGAAGGTTTGGAACATCTCAGCCAATTTTGTGGTGGTAAGCTTATGGAATTGGTCTAATAAGCTTCCAATTGAAAGAGGAGTTAGGTTTTGCCCTGGTTAGAGTTGTAGCATTTCATTTATAGACGCAGTAGTGATGGTGAAAAGTATGGTTTGGATTGGGGACATGGCTGCTCTTTGACTAGGAATATAATTGGCATGACAGTAGTGGACAATTTTTGGGAAAATGTGGACTTGGGGGAACTGGTACTTCGGAAAATTGGACTCCTAAAGACCAATTTCATCAGCATGGTTTAGGTATTTATCCCTACTTTGGTAGTATACTTTGAGTGGGGATTCTTGGAGAGAGGTGTCCTTTATCTAGAAATCTTTATCAGCTAGGGGAAGGTGGTCCAGGTCTAAATGGGGTGTAGAGATGGGTCTTACATCCATAGCAATTGGGGCAGCCATTCTCAGTTCTTCTGGATTTGAGTATTGGGGGAGGGGGGGGGTAATTTGCAGTATTTAGGGCAACGGTATTCAACAAGGAGTAGGCTTGAGCTCTTGAGTATTTTTAATTCATTTTTATCTTAACTAAAACAATCAGCAACTGGTTATTTTGAAATTGACAGGGTATTTGGTGAATTCTGGTTTAAATACCTAGAATTGGGGTGAATTGGCTCTGTGCAGGGTGGCTAGCGACTGCAAGTGGCCGAAGGGGCTTTGTATAGGCTGCAAGGCCAACTAGGTTGTTTGCAACGTCTTTGGAGTGAAATTGTATGTGGGTTGACGACTTCAATGTTTGCGGGTGTCGTGGATGCATATAGAGGCTTGCAAATGAATATTCAGTGAAAACAAACAATTTTGGGGCTTTTGGCTTTTATATGCATAAAAGTTATTTTTTGCGAGGTATGGGGTGAATAGTGGTTAATTTGTTGTGTAGCGGGAGGGCGGTAAGCAGTTCATTTCACACTGCTTTTGGGCACTCAGTGGGATTTGGGAGGGACCGCCCAATTCCACTCATCGAATGACACGTAGCATTGGGGGCCAAGCGGGAAAACCACTTTATCGGGTGGGTAAAGGACGGACATCGGGTTGGCCCTATATGAATGAGAGCCATCGAATGAGGAGGGAGGCGATCACATGGTGATTGGGTGGAGAAGCTGCGTGGAGGCTAGAGAGGGGCCCAGCGGGCATAATTACGGCAGTATCAGGGTTTAATAACGACTTAAAGTGAGATTAGGCTATCGAGGTAATTAACAAAGGATTAAAGGGGGGCTTTATTAACTTGATCGCAAATAGACCAGTTAAAGTTTTTGGTTGGGTTTTAGGTGAAAATCATAGTTTATAATTAAACTAGCATGTAGGGTTAATTTATACATAGGAGTTAAATATATACGGGAAATTGGGTTTTTATCGGGATTTAATATAATAAAGTTAGTAATTAATATGAAAAATGGGTGGAAAAGGGAAAAACACTAAGCAAAATGTTTTTCTGTGAATTACATGTTTTTCACATATTTACATTAATACTTAGGGTAAAGAATTTTTGTGGGTTTTTGCTATGAAAAGTGTTTTATATGGGGGAGAATTGCTTTTCCTAGGCAAAAAGTGTTTTAACCTTAGGAAAAGGAGTATTATTAGGAAAATGAATGAACTGAAGAGGGGATGGACTTTTGTGAGAGAAATCTAGTATTTGATATCCATAAGTCATTGAGCCAAGGGTCTAGTCCCTCCAAAAGTTAGAGAAATGCTTTAAGCCTCTTTGACTTAAAGGTTTTAAGTACTTTGAACTTTATTATGAGAAATTAGTTAAGTAAAGAGGTGAAATGAATGGGGGAAGTTAATTAATTGACTTTGAAATCTATTTGCATGCTTGATTGTCCATTCATATTTGGAACATATGATCAAAGATGATAAATATGCTTTTTGTCTAATCAATCATCATACTTTTACAACCTTTCTTCTACTTACCCATCTACTTATCCTACCATTTTTTCTTCACTTTATTAGAGTGCATTTAAGCTAGCAAACCCTTATCAATTTTTTTTCTTTTCTTTACAAAATAAACTATCTAATTCTAACCCTATAACATCCAAGGGCCCAGATTAAACTGATGAGATCCTTTTATTTACTCTACCTATCTAATTATCTGCCAAGATTACATTGTTTGGTTAGAATTTATTCTCTACCTATAGACAGTAAAATTCAAAGCATGAAATAACCAAGTTTAAACATTTTTACTATCATGGACCATGGCATGAGTTACAAACTGCACACAATCATTTATTATACATGAAAGGTAAATAGTAGTGGCATTTTGACTTGCACACTTTCATGGTCTCTTTTTGTCTTTTTGGGGTTCATATATTTTCATCTTTTTTGACTTTTTTCATTCCTTTTTATCCTTTGATTATTCTTTTAGGACATACCCTCTTTACATTTTTTATTTTTTAATATGGAAAACATTTATAGAAAGCAAAGGTATGTATAATATTACAAGGCTTAATCTTAGTAATTCAAAATTATGACTCCTATTGGTATAGGAACCTAACAGTTGGCCCACCAACCAACCAATAGTAATACGCCAAATTGCACCAATGAAGATGCGCCACTTGGTTGAGAAAAACTTATATAATCTAGAACCATGATCAACTTGCTCTGATACTGGATAGAGGATAGAATGAAACAACGGAACGGTGGGCGGAGCACGTAAAACCCTAATCATGGCAGAACCCTAGGGTTTCTGGCTACTGAAATGTGGTTTTTTCTACCAGCGAGCAAGATTTTTGAGTTAGCAGGATGGTCATCTCCGCCGGTTTGACCGCGGGTTAGTTTTTTAATGGTTTTTGACCTCTAATATCAGGTTTGTCGGTGGATATCTTATTGTTTGTTTGTGTGAACCGCCCGTTGTTTTTTCCGCAACACCATTCATACACTGCAGCTTGCTTTCCCTTGGTCATAGGGAGGTCAGGTAATTTTGTTGGTTACTATGGTTGAAGAAGACCTCATGGATTACGAGGAGGACCCCATGCTAGAACAGGAGATTTGGGCTCACCAAATTGCCCTGGTTATGGACCCTTGGCAAAAGAAACCGCTTCAGACGACAGCTGCAGTCCAGATGTCGCAACACCCGCCTTTCTTCAGAAAATTGAAGCATCCTGCTGTCAATGTTGATGATTTACATCTTTTGGAATGCCCCCCCCTCTCTCCGGCCACACTGAATCTCCTCGGAACTAGCCTTCAGGCATCTCCCACCTTTGACTCCCCCTTGCCATATCCCTCGCAGCATCCCCCACCTTATCCCCCTCAGCATTCCCTGCCTATGAACCCTCCCTCCATCTCCTTGGCTCTGGCTGGCCCTTCTGATCCCCCGCACCCTGTACAATCATTCATTCATCCAAGTTCATGTAATTTTAACCCTCATTCCATGATACGCTTAGGTTGTTTCATCTCTCCTATACCGAATACTCGACTTGCTCTATCGGCCCAGCATAGCTCCTCGGAACTATGCAGGAACTTACTCAAAGACTATCCTACGGGCCGACGCACGGACAAGCTGAAAAAGGGTCGGTGTCTCAGAGCTATGGACACTGATATTAACCTGACTTTTGGTGAGACGTTCAAATGGTGGATGCCATGGACACAGCGAGGAAAGTACTTGTTGGTCGTGTAAGAGGTCGGAACTACACGATGGAGCGACTGCATCAATGGACTGTGGAGATATGGGGTTCCCTGCTGAAGGAACTTCCTGTTATTAGGGTTTTGGCTAGAGGTTGGTTCACTCTCCGCTTTCACAGGAAGAAGTACAGGAATGGATATTATCGTGCTACTGGCATATTGAGCTAGCTCCAGTTCTGTTGAAGAGATGGGATCCAACTTTTGATCCAAAGCGTGACCAGCTCGAAGTAGGACCTATTTGGGTCAGACGTCCTGATTTACCCATGCAGTTTTGGACCCCACGGGTGTTCAAACGTATTGGAGATGCACTGGGAACTTACCTTGAGCATGACTAGTCCTACGAAAAAACTGGCATTATGACTATGGCGAGGATTTTGGTACACCTTGACACCAGGGCAGGGCTTGAAGAAAAAATCACTCTACATAGGAGAAAATTCTCATGCAAACAACTTCTGGACTATGAAGGAGTCCCATTTCCTTGTAGGAGGTGTCACAAAGTGGGTCACCTATACAAGGATTTCCCACTGCTTTCTTCGGTGACCAAGGAAAACTTGACTGGGACAAAACAACAGACCTCTGAAGAGTAGAAAAAGGGAGAACAGAAACAAGGAGAGGCACCAACTGAGGCGTCGGTGGGAGCTACAAATATGGAAAAAAACTGGTGAAAATTTGCGACCTCATGTCCTCAGACTCACTCCAAATCAGCAGCGAAAGCTCCTTCTCTCCCGGGTAATGAGTCTTTTCCCATAACCTCTACACATTTTTTAGAAGTTATGTTTACTGCTCTGCATACATCTTTTCATCCACCCTCCTCTACTCATTTCTCTATCCCCTCCATCCCTTGCTCCATTTTTCCTCCCCCCGCCCCCCACATTCTCCACTACTCCTACCTCCCTCAGGGATTTTTCCACTCCCCCTTCTCACACTTCCTCCCCTTCTGGGATGAGATCCCGTCCCTACAACCTCCGATCCCAATTTCGACCTAAGACCTTGCTTTTAGGTTTGGGCCTCTCCCCCAGACGGTCCAAGAAATATAAACCTGCCAGAGGGCGCCCATCCAAGATCAAAACCGCCATCAAGTCAACGGTGGCAGATGTCACGAGGGGTCGACAATCCACCATTGAAAGGGTGCTTAGAGAAATTGAGCCCTCTGCTCTTGTCTCCCCATGATTTGGCTATCCTACAACTACAGGGGATTAACCAACCCCAAGAAGAGATTGCCTCTCAAGAGGCTATTAAATGATACCAATTGTGAAATCCTTTTCCTACAGGAAATCCTTGGCACTTCTGACATCATTAGTAGAAGCCTCCACTCTATCCTGCCGGGTTGGGTATTTTAGGGTTTGGATGCCAATGGCAGATTCGGAGGTCTTGCAATTGGTATTAACCCTAAAGCTGTCAAGCTCATATTGTCCTGGGGCGGTTGGGGATTCATCAGAATGGACATTTTTGTGGGGGAGCTTGATCTCCAGTTAAAAGTGATCAACATTTATGCCCCTAACCAGAACAGAATGGAATTTTGGCTCAATTTGTTGGAACATAATCTTGTTTCAAATACCACCATTACTGGGGGGGATTTAAACTTTTCTTTGGGAATGGAAGAATCCTGGGGTCATCATGCACAAATTGACCCTTTTTTGGATCAGATGAGTACACTCCTGGACAGCTACAAATTAGTTGATGTTCCTACGAACAAGAAAGTGCCCACATGGCATAATAGGAGGACAGGGGATGCTGCACTGGGTCAGAGTTTGGACCGGTTCTTGATCCATGAAGATCTCCTCCATAACATTCCCCTATATAGATAATGGGTTGGTACTGGAGGATCTTCTGATCACCTCCCCATATTTCTTCAAATCATTGGACCAACCAAAAAGCCTTGCCCCCCTTACAAATTCTTTACTGGACACCTAAAAGATCCTGAATACATCAATCTAGTGACTGAGTTCTGGAGAGCTCAACCTCCGCTCAGGGAACAGAGGATGGCTGCGGATTTTTGTATTCGACTGAAAAATCTTAGGACTATGATATAGGAATGGTTGAGGAGGAAGAAATTGAGAGATACACAACATCTTTTTAACATAGAATTATAGATTACACAACTTACAGATGAACAGGAGCTTGGTTTCTTATCGGATGATACTAAAATACATCTGATTAACCTGGAGAACCAAAATATTAAGATGCTACTTGAAAAGGAAGAACAATGGAGGTTGAAAAGTAGAGCCATCTGGCTACAAGGGGGAGATGGACATACCAAGTTCTTCCACAACTTTTCTAACGGTAGAAAGGCCACCAACACTATCTGGCAGCTGCCCTGTGAGCCAGATGGATGGGCCTCTACTCACCCTCAATTAGCCAGGTTGGGGAATACACATTTCAAAAGCCAATTTACAACACCAACAGTCATCAATCTCCCGGACATCATAAACTTGGCAGGTCATTTTCCAATGTTTGTGGAACCAGATGCTGTTGAGGATTTAATACAACCGGTCACCATGGAGGAACTAAAAGGAACCCTAAAGTGGTTCAAGAAAGACAAGAGTCTGGGCCCGGACGGATGGCCAATGGATTTCTACTCGGCTTTCCTAGAGTTGCTGGGACAGGATCTGCTGGTGGCCATCGAAGAAAGCAGAATCACTGGACATATCCATCCCCCCATAAAATTCACTTACTTTGCCTTGATTCCTAAGACTGATTCACCTGCCTCTTTCAATGACTTCAAGCCTATATCCCTTTGCAACTGCTTGTACAAAATCATTTCTAAGATCATTTCCAATTACATTAAGCTTATATTATCAAACCACATTTCTCAGGAGCAATTTACTTTCCTCCACCATCGTCATATTCAGGATGCCATTGGCACGGTCCAGGAAGCCCTTCACTCCATCAAACACAAAAATCTCAAGGGACTCACTCTCAAAATAGATCTTTCAAAGGCCTTTGACAAAGTGAATTGGCTTTATATCAAGATGATTATCACTTATTTGGGATTCCCCCCTGCTCTCATCATCTGGATCATGGGGTGCATCTCCACTGTTTCTTTTGCCATACTCATTAATGGATCTGCAACTCCATCCTTAAATATTGATAAAGGGTTAAGGCAGGGATTCCCTTTATCACCACTTCTTTTCTTATTAGTCATGGAAGGATTGAGCAGACTCATTGCTTCATAAAAAATAAGTGGGGGCCTTCGAGGACTAAAAATCATGGAACAATACTATCTGACACATCTACTATTTGTAGATGACATATTGATTTTCTTGAATGGGAGTGTTCGGGACACAACTTCATTGAATGAGATTCTGAATCTATTCTGCAGAGCAATGGGAATGGAGATAAACTGAGAAAAATCCACCATATCCCTATCTGATTGTACTCTATAGGAATCTCAGTTAGCCATACAAAAGTTTCCTTTTCAAGCTACTGATTTGATGGGGGGACTCAAATATTTGGGCTTTAGACTAAAACCATATGGATGCAAGATTGCTAATTGGACCTGGCTCATCACAAAAGTGGAAAAGGGAATAAGTTGTTGGTGCCACAGGTTCCTCTCTAGGGCCGGTAGACTTATCCTCATCAAATAAGTCCTCGAAGCCACCCTAGTGTACTGGATGTCACTAGCCCGGATTCCAAGAGGGATCCTTCACAAAATTCAACAAATCTATTGCAAATTCCTCTAGAATGGAAACAAGGAGGGCAACCCCTTTGCGTAGGTAAAATGGACCAAAATTGCTACTCCCAAGAAGTGGGGAGGATGGGGACTAATATTACTCCCGACCTTTGCTCAAGCCTTGGCAGCCAAACAGAGTTGGCTACTACTAAAACAAAATAGTCTTTGGGCTAAGGTTATACTACACAAATACATCTGGCTGTCGACTATCATAGACTGGATTAGAAGCCCATCTTGGAATAGGAAGGGCATTTCGGTGATATGGAGGGCCATACTCAATTCTAAGCCCATAATTAAGGATGGCTTATTATGGAAAATTGGTAATGGAGCCTCAGTCCGAATTGGAATTGACCCATGGCTACGCAGTGGAAATTCCCATCATCTACCAGATGGATTGATACATCACCGTAACAGCAGGGGCATAAAGTTTCTTGGACAGATTGGGGATCAGCAGAATACAACATTTCATACACAAGCTTGGCTGACTAAATAGAACTGGCACATACAAAATGAATGGAGTAGAACTTGGCAAATCTATTTACAGGCACTCACAGAAACACATGTCAGATTAAAGAATGTAGAGGATGAACTTATTTGGGCACACTCAAAATCTGGACAATACACATCAAAACAGGGCTATGACATAATCATTGCAGATAGAAAACCAGAGGTCTTAAGAAGCTGGTGTGATACCTTATGGAAATTAAAATCTCCTCCACATACTGGATTGTTGATGTGGAACAAATTAGAAAATAAGATGCCCAGTAGATCCTATCTGAAAAGAAGGGCATTTTTTGGTCCTACCCGGTGTGTACTATGCCTCCAAGAAGAAGAATCGACCCAACACCTTTTCCTTACTTGCCCGACCACCATGAGCATTTGGTCACAAGTCCTACAAACACTAAATATGACTATGAACTGGCAAGGGGCCGATATTATAGCTACTTGGGAAAACTGGTGGAGTACATCGGCTATGGAAAAATCTAGGAACCTCTCACTACTCGTTTCTTGGTACATTTGGCTCAAGAGAAATAACCAAATCTTTGAAGATAAACCGGTAAATTGGAACCTTCTCCCTCCACAAATCTGTGCTGCATTTGAAGAACTTCCAAATGATGACAGCCAAAAGAGACCTAGAATTATTCGGCAGGAACAGATAAACAGATCAACACCATGGGCTTACTTTGACGGGGCTTCCCAACAGCATGGCTATGGGGGTGGCATTTGTTTCTACCTATCTGAAGCACACTACTTTCAGATTTGCATGGGACTGGGACTGGGCACAAATAACCATGCTGAATTGATTACGCTACGCCATCTGTTATACTTTTCCATTCTAAAACATTACCGAAATATACAAATTTATTTAGATTCAAAGATTGTGACTGATTGGTTTAACAACATAGTTGTTTGTTCTGCTTACTCTTTGAGAACTATTTTGGAAGAATTTTTTTTTTTCAAAACATTCTTTGATCAGATTTCTGTTTCTCACATCTATGGGGAAAGAAATGAAATTGTAGACAAGCTATCGAAAGAAGCGACACATCTTCCTTTACGAGAGTGGATGATCACTGAACATACACCTGCAGATATTTATCAGTATTATCATAGGCCATATATAGATGGGGGAATTCAGAGGGGAAACAACCTCTAATTTCACAACTATATGATTTTGAACCTTTATTGATTTTGCTATGTATATATCAGAATGTAAATATGGATGTCTACACTTGTGTGGGTGATTTTTTGAACTTTATATTGTGGTCTATGAACCAACACAATACACCTTTTGGGTTTTATTATATTTACTAGTTTTGGACAGTGGACAAAAAGCCATGTTCACAGCATATGCCTTCAGGCATCCACAACATGTAATTTCTCCTTTGAAATTATGAATTTTCTTTACAAAAAAAAAAAAGAAAGAAAATGTGCCACTTGGCCAAACACAATTCACTAAGTCCATTGACCAGTCAATCTACCACATACACATGCCCAGTCACTTCTAGTCAATAGTATGGACTACTAACTAGGATGTCATTTTTTTCAAAAATTCACGTGTTTGGGAAAGTGAACATAACATAATTCTGGGAGCATATGGTGTCCGTTTCACATGAAATGAGTTGTGTTGTATTCTGGATGATGAGAACTCTGTGGCCGTCGAGGTTTCACACCAATCCAATAACTTTGAATTTTGAGCTATTTTTTGAGCTCCTGATCATTAACTCACTAGATGAATAAGTAGTCTTCATTGGAATTAAGTGAGCTACCTTTCTCAACCTTTTAACCACAACCATGATAGAATCATGCTGCCTTGAGGTTCTCAGAAGACCTGTAATGAAATCCATGGAAATGACCTCCCATTTCCATTTTGGAATCAGGATTGGTTGAAGTAACCCACCTAGATGCTTACACTCTGCTTTGACCTGCTGACAGTCCAAACATCTTACCATGAACTATGCCACTTTCATCTTTAGATTCGGCTAGTAGTAAAACTTCTTTACTATTATCAACATCTTCTGATATCATGGGTGACCCAAATATGGTCTTACATGAAACTCCCTTAAGATAAGCTTCTTGAGTTCACTATCATCCAACACATAGATCTTATTCCTAAATATCACCAAGCCATATATTGTAAGATGATAATCCACATCTTGATCACCTGTACCTTGTTGTAACTTGAGCATAAGCTCCCTGTACATGTTATCCTGTTGTCCCACCTTTAATATCCTATGTTGTATATCTTTCCTATATGAGCTCAGTGCTGCAACATGGTTCAATTGTACTTTCCTACTGAGAGCATCTGCAACCATGTTATCCTTTCCATTAATGTACCTGATCTCAAAGTCAAACTCACTAAGGGTAGCCAACCATCTATCTTTCCTAGTGTTTAAATTCGGCTGGTCAAACAAACATCTCAACCCTCTATGATTGCTCATCAACAAAAACCTCCTTCCAAGAAGATAATGTCTCCACATTTTCAAGAAATGAATAATAGATGGCAACTGAAGATGATGAGTCACATAGTTTTTCTTGTGCTCATTCAGTTTCCTATACTCATAGCATATCACTTTCCCTTCCTGCATGAGAACTCTAGCAAGCCCTCCCTTGCAAGCATTTGTACATACTTCAAACTCTTTATCTAGATGTGCAATCTTTAACAATGGAGCATTTGTCAACAACTGCTCAAAATTCGCTGCACACTCCTCTGTCCATTCAAACTTCTTATCTTTCCTTTGTAATAATGTAATAGGATATGCAATGCGTGAGAAGTTCCTAATGAACTTGTTGTAGTAACCTGCTAAGCCCATGAATGATCTCACTTCCTCCACATTTCTAGGAGTTGACCACTCCATGATAGCCTTTATCTTTTCTGGGTCTACTACTATGGCATTCTTGGAAACAACATGTACCAAGTAGTGTACTTCTATTTGAAAGAAGCTACACTTGCTAAGCTTAGCATACAACTGATGTTCTCTTAGCAACCTCAAAACTATTGCTAAATGCTCGACATGCTCTTCCTCATTCTTAGAATATACCAAGATGTCATCAATGAATACAATAACAAAATTTTCCAAATAAGGAAGCAACACACTATTCATCAAACACATAAAAGTATTTGGAGCATTATTCAAACCAAAAGGAACTACAACAAACTCATAATTCCCATACCTAGTCCTAAAGGCAGTCTTGTATATGTCCTCTTCTTTGATGCGTAACTGATTGTATCCTGATCTCAAGTCGATCTATGAGAACACTACTTCTCCCTTCAACTGATCAAACACTTTGTCAATCCTCGATAATGAATACTTGTTCTTGATTGTCACCTTATTTAGCTACCTGTAATTAATGCACAATCCAAGAGTCCCATCCTTCTTCACGAACAATACTGATGCACCCCAAGGTGATACACTTGGCCTAATGTACCCCTTATCAAGTATTTCCTTCAACTGCAAATTTAACTCTACTAACTCTGGAGTGCTCATCTTATAAGGTGCCTTTGATGTTGGTGCTACCCCTAAAACAAACTCAATAGAAAAGTATACTTCCCTGTGCGTAGGCAACTCTGGAATCTATGCTGGAAACACATCTTGAACTACTGCAATACATGGTACCTCTTGAATATTTATGCATCCTCAACATCCTTACCCTTGTCACTAGAAATTTGAACTGCAAACATCACACACCCTTTTCTGCAACTGTGCTTAGCCTGCATGGTTGTGACCATCCTTACTTATGTAGGCTTCTTCTTCCCTTGTAAGATTTTTCTCTCTCCATTATCATCTAGGCATTCAATAGCCATGTCATAGTAATCTTCCTTGGACCTGTGAAGATACAACCAATCCATACCCAAAAACATACTATACGATCCCAATGGTAGTACATTCAAATGTGCTGTGGTAGGCATACTATTCAACTCAAATGCACAAGCTCTTATCGAGTGATGAACTCTCTTCTTTGTACATGTAGCCAACTGCACCAACCAAGTCTTTGCATCCTCTTATTTTCTCAAGCCACACTTATCCACCAGGCCAGGATTAACATAACTATAATTAGAGCTAGGATCAATCAAAATAAAAATAACTTGATCACAAATCTTTAACGTCCATCTCAATGCTAGATGCTTGGTGATCCGCCTGCCCATTGTCCACAACAGCATAAATCTAAGAAATACTATGACCGGCATCCCCAACTATCTCCGCCTCCTGAGCACTATAGATATGAGGCCTACCTCCTTGGTATAATGGACAATCCTTCTTACGATGATCTTTTCCACATATCCAACATTGCATTGGTGCTCTACTATCACCTTTAGTCTACTGCTCTCCAGACTATGATGCATGTCCCTTCTCAAATACACTAAACTTCTTGTAAGGAGCAACATTTTCTTTCCCACTTGCATCTTGAGGTCTTCCTCTCTTCGGTGGCCATTTTCCTTTTACTTTCTCATTTCCCTTCAAGTCACGCTTAGGCTCAAAATTTTCGCTTTCACTACTCATAAAAATGCTTCAATTTACATATGACTTCCTCTAATGATCTAGGCTCATCAAACTCAATCGGCCTCTATATGTTGTTGGCAATCCATTGATGAATCTTTGAAACTTAGCCTTCTCCTCCTTGAGATATGGCACATACCTCAACAACTCCAGAGAATCTACTAGTGTACTCATCATTTGTCATAGAACCCATTTGTAGCTCATAAAACTCCTTAGCTCTACCATCATAGCACCTCTCTGACAAGTAATTCTTCTTGAAGGGCCTCTCAAACTCATCCCAAATGAAGTATTCTTCCCGAATACCCTTGACATTGTTTACATCCTCCCACCAAATATCTACCTTCCCTTTAATACTGAAAGTGGCTATTTTAGCTTTCATGTTCTTTGAATAACTATGCAATTTAAATAATTTCTTCATTCCAAGCAACCATGCCTCTGTATTTCCTAGTTTCTTCATCTCTCCATCAAATGTAGTAGGCTTGAATTTCTTGAACTCCTCAGGCAAGTACTCTCTCCTCCTATAAGGATGATGACGATGATGATTGTAATGATGTATCTCATATGAGGAACTAGAATGATGCCCATACATACCAGTCCTCCTGTTAGGTGTATCCAATGATATGCCACCTCTAATTGTGTCCCCTCTATCCAACTTGTATCTGGACTGAGATTTTCTACCACAAGCTCCATTATTTTTCTCTTCCTTCTCTTGTTTGATTCTCACCTATCCCTGTCTCTGTAATTCTAATAAACTCTGAAGGATTGTTGCATTAACCTCTACCTGCTTCTCTTGAGCCATTACAAGTCTTTCTTGAGCCTCAACCAACCTATCATTGTCTGCTTTGCAACTTTTTTTCTCTACCCTCAAGCTCCTTAATGTATCTTATATACTAGGAGAATACTCTTCTCCTTACTGCCCAACTATCTATAGGGAGAGTCATGGGAACTATAGTCTACCATTTTCTTGTCATCTTGAATTCTTTCTTCCTGCAATATTGCCATGTCAGATAAACCAAATAGATACCAAAATCAAATCCATACCTTAGTGATGTCCAGGTGAGGCTTATCTCATCTGCAAGATCAGTCCACATTAGCATGTACATGTATAATAATAAACAAATCTGTGCTATAACATATCATCACAACAACATTATACATGATCACACCAACTGTACACCCTGATCCCATGCATGACACCATAACCTTGACAACATCAAACTTACCTAGAGGGAGCGAAACCATGCTATGATACCACCCTGTGGTATCATATATGACCCAAAGAGAGCACAACCCACTCTAATACCACCCTGTAACACTGCCTCCTCTCACATCTGCCCACTTTCACTGGGGTAAACATGAGATGTGGGGTTACTATGATATGACTCAACCTCCTAGATGAACTTAAGGAAACTGAATCGACACAAAAATACCTTACTAATTTCCCTCAGGTGCCACAAGACCTCTAGGAGTAACCCAACCCTTCCAGGCGTCCAATCCCTAAGAAAACTCACATTTTTCCTGACTTAGAGCCCCTGTTGCTCCCTTGCTAAGGCCTCCATGCGACTATGGGTTCCCAGTCACTCCCATAGGCCCGCATTAGTGTGATTGTGGCCTTTTTTGCCAGTGCTATGCTAGTGACTGCAAGAACTAAGGATACTTTCCAGGGCTGGGGCTAAGCCTCTGCCCAAAAATCCATGAAACTTCCATAACTCATAAAAGACATGAAGACAATGCTTGTAAACCAAAAACTAGAACTAGGACTTGACTTGACCATCCCTAATCGGTACTGACATCTTGTCAAACACTTGGTAGATATGCCACCTACAGGTCATGAATGCAAGTCTGAACATAAGGGACAAAAAAATTATTGGAGGTTTAACAAGAAGAGTCTCTACCTTCTCACATTAGTTGTCATAACATCAATTAGGTCTTGCACTCATTATTTATTCGGTTATGAGTAAAAACATGAATAGAGCCATGACTGAGATCTGTCATATAACCATACCTATAACTAGCATATAACCAGATAAATAACCATAAGAGAACAACCATTGAAGCCACATAATATCAAGTACATTTCCTTACCAAAATCAAGAGAAACTTAGCTTTTATTAAACACAAACAATTACCAATCGGATTCAAGACTTCCACATTCCACTTGACCATAGATTGGCTGAACCAAATATTTTTTTCAGCCAATCACCCTCGTGTCATATTCCAATAATGAATGTGGGATCTCATGGGACAAACTAATCCATAAACAACCAAGGGAATCCAGAGGTTAAACTATCTCCACCCTCACCATACCATGATCAAACCTAAACCGGTGCCAAGATCACAAAATCGAACCGAGATTGGATGCCTCAAAATTTCTTCACCATCCTTATGGAATTTTCCTGTCTCCACCCTCAGGCTTTACCATATATCTCGTCATTACCAGTCAAGGGATTCCTAGGACTTTAGGAATTTTCCTGAGACCACCTCACCTGAGATTCCAAAACCATCCGACAATCTAAAGCTCAAACCGAGAACAATCCCATCACACCATGGCTATTCAGAAATGGAAAGGCTAGGCTAGAATCTATTGTTGAATCTCGACAAAATCCATGCTAATGAAAACAAAAGACCCATATACCAACATGCATATACTGTGCATGTCAAAACCAGTTAGGAAATTGCATGTGCAATATGTTACCACAATTATTCTCATGGAAGATACTTGATCCTTGCCTTCCTTTGCTTTCCTTGTCCTTCTTTTCTTTTCCTTTGCTTTCCTTGATTTTCCTTTCTTACTTTCTCCTCTTGAGACAAATTCTAACACTAACTGACAATAAGTTGACAAAACACTACCAACTGATCCTCTGAGATCTTTTTATTGTGAGGCCTCTACTTTCTTCAATTTTCCATTAGTTTCCTTCATTTTCATCCTCACAAGAAACTTATGACCTTTCACCTTCATTTTCTCCTAATTTCCATTATTTTCATAAATAATGTGCCAAAAATACCTTTTTTCCTTTCCAAAGCCTTAGCCAATTCCTTTGGCAATTTCCCCTTAGTCATAAAACACAACAAGTGATGCTCACTAGGATGTTTTTCCCAACATTCAGGTTGGAATAAGTGTCCCTTGCACGTGGTCTTATTTTTCTTTTGTTAACTTTTCCCCTTAGCCATAAAACACAACAAGTGATGCTCACTAGGATATTTTTCCCAACATTCAGGTTGGAATAAGTGTCCCTTGCACGTGGTCTTATTTTTCTTTTGTTAACTTTTCCCCTTAGCCATAAAACACAACAAGTGATGCTCACTAGGATATCTTTCCCAACATTCAGGTTGGAATAAGTGTCCCTTGCACGTCTTCTTATTTTATTCTTGTTAACTTTTAAAGGTGTTCTTTTGCATAAGTCACACCTATTCCATATGATCTTGCTAATGATTTGAAGGGTGGATATTAATATTTTAGAAAAGTAATTTTCTCTTGTTGTTTCATAAATTATTACACCTATTCCATATGATCTTGTTCATGATTTGAAGGGTGGAAATTAAAATTTTTGAAGAGTAATTTGCTCTTGTTGTTTCATAAATTCTTACATTTTTATCTACATCATCGTTTGTATTACCAACCTATATATATGGTTGTCTTTTATTGATATGTTAGTGCTTAATTACAACTTTTAGGATCTTTGGACATGGATCCAAAATAAGAGTTTTGTGCACCTTTTATAAGTGATACCTATATATATGATTGTCTTTTATTGGTATGTTAGTGCTTAACTACATCTTTTAGGATCTATGGACATGGATGCAAAATAAGAGTTTTGTGCACCTTTTATAAGTGACTCGATATAATCTAAGAGATTCATTTGATTTAATGGTAAAGAGTGTTAAGAATGCCCATAATTCTTTGCTTATTAATGGGCTTGATTGCACCAATTAAATACTTAATACATGGATCCAAAAAATTTAAATGTAAAATTTTGTGATAAAAATTACATAGATCCTACTTGTATGTTCTTTTCTTGAATAATTCTTTCATTTGCATGTCTATGTTTTGCCTATAAGCAAATTAATAGGACCAATTAACTGCTCAGTACATGGATTCAAGAATTTTTAATGTAGTAATCAATGATCCTTGTTGTAAATCCTGCTCTTGAATAATTAATTTATTTGCAAATATACTGTTTATCCAAAATGAAAGAAAATTTAATTTCATTTTACCTAAATCTTAAAAACAAAAAATTCACATTCATTATCTTTTAAAAATAAATAAAACTACAATATATTTTAAAAATAAATAAAACTACATGCACACAATTCATTATACAAAAATACAATCACATACGACCATGTAAATCTTATTCATTATATTTTAAAATAAATAAAAACTACACTATATTTAAAAAAAAAAAAAAAAAAAAAAAAAAAAACTATACGCACACAATTCATTTATACAAATATACAATAAACAATTCATTTATACAAATATACAATAAACGGGACCATGTGAATCTTTTAATATGGTTCTGCCAATTTTTATGAATTTTTTTTACAATATAAATTATATAAAAAATGAACATATTGATATGTAATTTACCAACTATTTAATTTTATGACTGGTACGTGTCAGGCCAGGAGTAACTCCATAAAACTAATGCATTTATTCATTTAGCCAGCTATCTATTATATACATGAATGTGATTGTTCAGTTCATCTTCTCGATGACTGTTTACATTTAGTTCCCCAATCACTGAGGATTAGGTGTCAACATTCCCCCCCTTAATCTGAAGGGATGTTGGTGAGTCCAAACATCGTTCTGAATCTTTCAAGCTTTTCTCTTCCAAGCGCTTTGGTGAAGATGTCTGCAATTTGCTCATTTGTGGAACAATGGCGGAGATGGATTGTTTTGGCC
>APFE031234019.1:0-28069 GCA_000404065.3 Pinus taeda
TCCTTGTCTCTACAACCAACATCAAACAACTATTGATAGAAATATTTAGCATTTATCAACTCAATCATAACATCAATCGGGTTATGAATCTTTGTCAGGTTGAGATTTAGGATGGGTCTTCTTAAGCTTAGTCCTGCGCTCAACAGGGTGATATCTTCCAAGATTGTCTCCACCAACTCTCATGTTGCCCCATTAATTTTTGTCTGGAAAACTCTTTCTTTAACACATGAGCTTCAATTTCCACATGTCTAATACAAGGAATGTTCATAATTTCTGATATTTTGAAAGACCATCGTTGATTCGCTTTCTTGTTCCTAGGCATTTTCTTCCATTCATTGTTATTCTATTCAAGTAAGATCACTCAATGGATATTACAAATCTCCATGACCACCTTAATGTACCAATTTTCTAGGTCTCACATGAGTTTACTGCCTAGATCTTGATTCTCCTTGAGTTGCTTTGTATACAGGTGATTTCCTTGCTCTCGGATCACATCTCTCAAGTCAGCATTGTGTATCTTATTGTCCAAACCTAGGGTTTTTAGTTGGTGTACTCTGCTCTTGAATCGGTACGTCTGTACTACTCATTATCAATACTATCATGGATTTTTATTCTCAAGTGATATATGCATATTTTTGTGCTCTCAAGTGTCACCTTGATGGATTTTCACTACTAGATCCATGATATTCCATTTCTATCATTGTACTACCTGGAACAACTCTCATTATTGTTAACTTCACTTTTCTTAATATTGCATGGTTTCTTTTGACATATTCGCTTAACCCTCAAACTCTTAATCAATTATATGGATAATATTTATATTATTATTCCCTAATTGGATTGATATATTTCAAATTCTCTACTCTGGAATTCCAATGCATAATCTTAATGCATACAGTTCTTGGAAAGAAAGTCTAATTTGAACAATAATGCATATCTCTGGTATCTTCTGGCTTGTGTTGTTGATTCCTTGGCAATATGCCCAGGTTTGTACACTTTGAATTCGTTATTCTTGTAACTGCCCCATTCTTAGTGTGCAAATTAAGTAACACATGTTGCAGTCTGACTTTTGCAACCATTCTAGATTTGCTTATTTGGAAGATTATGTAGCTCATCATAACTCATAACTATGCATTCTTCTGCTTCAGGATTATTAATGGAATTTTGTAAGTACTCATTAGTATCTATGTAACATTCCACATAGGTCTGAAAACTAATGCAGGATTTCTTTTGAATAGTAACAGCTTGGGCCTTCTCTGCACAGGTAACAACTCTGTCAATGCAAATGCAGATGCCAGACTGTGTAATGACTCATGCTAATATAGTATTGGCTAGTGCTGGTGTCATAACATTTCTACTGTTGTTGAATAATGCTAATGCTCTGGTCCAATGCAACGCTGCCATTTTCATAACATTGTCATTTATGCCTACTGACCCAAATTTAGGTTGTAGTGATTTTGGAGTGACAATTATCGTTTATAATACAGACTTGCCCAAATTCTTTGGCAGATTCTATGTTAATATGTGTGCAGAGTGATTTGCCTAAATTCCTTGGTGTTTTATTTATTTGAGACAAGGGAGTGTCGTCATCATCTACTTCATTTAGTTCATCACCATTAGATTCACTGTGTACATCTTTATTGTCTATTGACCTACTGCTTTAGTTGTTGGTGGACATCAAAATAATTAGGTTTCATTTATCTATGTCTATAAATGCAATATAAAACTCACAGCAGAGGTCTTTTAAGAGTCTAGACTGCTGAATATCAACAAACAAAATGTATGTCAGATTGAATAAGACTTTAACTGGATATTAACAAAATTGAATTTGATAAGTTTCTAAGCCTAATTCCATTCAATGACTCTTATATTGTAAACATAAACTCAAAGTGATCAACCACTCTTAGGCAAGCTCCCTATTATGGATTTGTCTTTATCCATCATTATCTAGAGAACTTACTTACACAGGGAAAACAGACTGCGTTGGGGTTGGATTTGCAAAGAGTTGATCTTTGTCTTTGATATTCAATCTCTGCTTTACTTGTAATCATCAAAAGGCATGGATAACGAATGAAGGTTGGGAACCTGGTCTACAGATTTCCTCTCTATTTTGTGTATTGATCTCTATTATTGATGTTTGCAACTTTCTCATTCAAATCTGATTAAGTCAATTTTATAAGATTGTGTGGGTCTCTCTCCCTTGGTTTTAATGGAATTTTTATGAATATGAGCAGTTTTCCCTTTACCACAAAGGTTTGTAGCTTAGGACATTTGTCCCTGATATGAGTTGGAGTGACCAGGATAGGACTTTTCCTTTGCCCCTTACAGAAACTAAGAAATGGATTCACTAATTATAACCAATCATTATAGCTAGCACCAAATCTCTGCCTACAGTTTATATATATCTAACTAGCATACCATATTTGGACCTGCAGTAGTATAGTTGCTTCGTATAAGTTGTTTTACAGAAAGATGAAAAAAAAATAGACAGAATTTAAGAGATCAAGCCCTCAATATCAGATTGTTGAATGTTGTGTCACCTTGGGAAGCTTAAATTCATGAATTAATTTGTACTTATAGCCTACTTAATTCACCAACGCGGATATTTTGTGGAAATGAATATCTAGGCTATGTTCTCTGTTTCATTCAAGGATCTTTGTCTCTCAATAATGGCCACAAGGCATATGTCTAGAATGCATATCTTAGTGTAAATTACGCTGCAACACTGTTTAAAATTGGTGGGATGCTTTGTCCTCTGGAGTAACCTGCACCCAAGAAACTGAACGACAACACGGAGGAAAGTTCTCAATATATCAATCGACGGCAACGATCTAACTTTGTATGATACTAAGTTATCTTCCTTCAAAATCAATTCTAGATTACAAGTCTGGGTGCAAAATTTTCTAAGAGCTTCTCTGCTCACTATTACTCAGCATACATGCAAGGATGGGTTTGTTTGTTGGGATGATAAACCCAATGCAAATGTCAGTAGTGGGAAGCCATTACACCCGCTCCATCTAAAATAACACAACCTCTGGTCTGTGATATGATCCATAAACTCATTGCAATCTAGTTAACATACAGTTGAGTAACAGCATCAGTTGACTCCTTTTGATGGACTACCGATCAAATAGGCCATGTATGGTTGTACCAATTTTTCAATTAGATGCCAAGATTATGATAGGCATTCTCATATTTGTTTGTGCGGTCTCTTTACTGAAGGAAAGGAAATGGAAAAAGGGATGAGATCTGGTTCTGAACTGTAGAAGCTAAATACGTCAAAGTGACCAAGCATCCTTTACCAACCCAGCTATCAAAACACCACATCACCTATCATGAAGATGTAAGGGTTTCATAGTTGCACTACTCTCTTGTTAATTCAGTAAAAGAGGAATTATTTCTCTGACTCCTTCAGAGGGATCCTAGTACAAATGTTCACATGCTCAAAGAATCACTGTCAGGACATATGAATAATGCACCAACTGGAAATATTTCCATTCATTATTATTTTGTCCAAGCTATTATGTATTCTTGTAGTTGGTAACCTACAAGTTGAGTTTATACCTGATAGAATTTGTTAGAAAATGGAGTAAGTTTACTTAATTAACATGGAACGTGAATATGTTCCAACTTGTATCAAGGCTTGTAGTCTTATATAGGCATAAAAAGGCAGTTTGTAGACCTAGCTGAAACCAATCAACCAGAGGGCGGTTTCCAAGAGTACTAGCACCTAGGTGTTGTATGTGCCTAATTGAAACCACGTGTTCAAGTGAGTGACAATTCCAAAACGTTTGAACTGTAGAATCATGAGTTCATCACGACACTATAACTCGAATTGTTCAACAATAGGTTGCTAGCAATCAAAAGTGAGGGTGCACAATTTCACATTATTCCATAAATCCTTGAGAAAAACTATGTATTAAAGGAATGATACTATAGTGTGGAGCACCCATACAAAAAAAAAAACTACCCTTGGGATACTTCTTTCTTTCTTTCTTTCTTCCTTTTTTTGTATACATATACATATATCTCAAGATGTAATTTAGTTGATGGCATACAATCAAGTAGGTGAAGACATTCCCCTTAACCTTCAACTTTCCCTAATGGACAACCAAGCAGGTTTAACCCAACCATTGACCAACAAGCAAAATTTCCTGGAAAGGTATGTCAAAGGAAACCCTAACCCTGAGGCGGTATTAATAAACCCAGCAGCATTTACTTCAATGGGATCTCATTACTTAATAAACTAGCCAGAAGTTTGCTATGACTCTAGATTAGTATTTGCTGCATGTGACTAGCAAATGCCTAGGTCAACTTTACTAGCACTTTGTAGTATGTAATCTCTCAGAACTCTGACAGTAATCCGGAACACCAAGATGTTACACATGGGGTACAATAGAAAACTCAACCAGTGCACACAAGGTTTATTTCTTGCAAACAATGTTTTTATATCCAACCAACTAGTCCACTGGACAAACCAGAACCATAATAGAATTCTAACCCTTATTTGTAATTATCTGTACATGCCAACCAACAATATGGCGAGCTCCGGATCTCTTTCATTATACGAGAGACTGAGGGAAGACACAAGGTATATGGTCACATGCATGAAGCACCCAATGTGACTCAATCCAATCTTAACCATCCTATATGCATATAAGTGCCAAGAGGATAACTATCACATGTATGCACACTCCTCCTTGGGATCTAAGCCCTCCTCAAGTTGTCATGAAAGCACCCTAGAAGTCCTAGGGATATGCACCCAATCTAAAAATGATAATCCATGCAAAAAAAAAAACTCCGAAATATAAAAGCTAACTTAAGTGTAAATCTGAACAACAATATAATTCTGGAATTGTTGTAAGGTTGATGCATGCATGCATGCGTCCGCTCCATATCTCTCATACATAACTGTTGTGCACCTCATTTATTCCACTAGAGCTGCACCCTCATACACACTGCCCTCTCTCTATTGCTGTGCACAGGAAACAAAACAATGAAGCTGGAGCACCATCACTGCTGGACAAAACTAACTGAGCAACAAAGGTAAAAAAAATTAATAGGTTTATGGGTAAAGAAGGCTTGTGCCTAAATAGTAGTAAAACCACGGTCTCCACTTTTGATCCCTCCTCAGGATTTTTCATCAACAACACTATAGGTAAGGTTGCTAAAACTGCCATTGCATTTCTAGGGACATAAGCCCTAACCTCCATAGATAACGCTTTTGGAAGTTTTCACTTTTGCGCCCCAAAAACCAATAATGTACTGATCTCAACTTAATCAAGTTTGTGCAAACTGCCTTGAGATGGACTTTGCTTCTGGTTTGCCAGAAGACATCATAATAGGGCTTAAAAGTGGCAGACATGACTTGGAAGCAAAAGCTCAAGTATCAGGTGGCCTTCAAGTGTATATCTTGCTCTTGCTTCAAATATGGTCATTCAGCATCTTCTTGCCAAAAGGTCATGAAGGGTGAGGATGGAAAGACCATTAAAAAAAAGGAAGCAAGGAACCTAGTTGGTGGAAAGGAGTGGAAGATCACCACTAACTTATTGAAGTAAAATAATGGGCAACATAAGCTGGAGCTAAGGTGGAGACGAATCCAATGTTCATGGCTCCAATGTCAAAGGCCCCTTCCCTGCCTCTTCACTATGAAGAAGAGACACACGGATAATGGATTGTTGTGAAGAAACAAACAAAAAAAAGGCTATAAAGAGATAGCTGAGAAAAGTGAACAGGTTTCATCCGACATGAGTCTCATGGAGAAGCTTCTCAAACAGAAGGTAGCTCAGTTTGTTGATTGCTAAAGGATGGGAAAACAGATGCGACCTTTAAGTTTATTTTTATCTCTTTGTCACGTTTTCCTGTAGCAGTTCACCCACCAGGTATAACTGAGGCTAAATAACGTAACTCTTTTTCTTATCTTATATAGCTTTGATTTTAGTCCTGGATTCTTGTCTAGCTGACCCACAAAACAAGACTAATCCCTTAGCCACATTGCTCGGGTGTCTACAGAGGTGGAGGATTTGCCCAGACAGCCAAAAGTGGCTGGAATCCAAGAAAAAAAAATTCAAGAAATCTTGCAATAACAGTGTTTGAATCATGTTTTTGATGGTGGAAATGGATTCAGCACCATCAAAAACGTCTAGGGAATCCAAAATCTTGAAAATTGACAACTTTAACCTCGATTTTCAAAAATCCCTGCCGGATTTTATCAAAATATTGCCGGAAATTCTATGATTTTCAGGGAAAAAAAAGCAGCCTAGTTAGACTACTGCCATTTCTTGTGGTCCGTACCAAAGTGAAGAAAAAACAGTACAATTGCAACATGTTGACAACAGTTTAACCAAAAGTTAATGCATTAAAACAAAATGTCAGATTTTTATTCTTTCGCAATTGTTGGTCAGCTATACGTGGGACTCAAACTCAAACAATATAGACTGATCAACAATCAAGACTCAGAAATTCCAAATAGAGAGGTATATTGCCATTAGGCATGCCAAAAAAGCAACAACAATCAAATAGATAACAAGGAATTACCTTGGATGAGGTGGACCAGAGGGCAAAGTGCTATCAAATCAGTTGCACAAAATTTGAACTCCTTTGATAGCACTTGAACAAAGAGAATAAACTGATGGAATTACCTAGATAAACGAGGTTTCTTAAGAAAAACTTTCGAGAATTTTCCAACACAGAATAAGCTACAAAATCTGGCAAGCATAGGTACTACTCTCAAGCAAACCCTTGACCAGAAAGAATAAACTGAAGGAATTACCTAGATAAACGAGGTTGCTTAAAAAGCCCCATTGAATTTACCAACACATAATATGCTACAACATCTGGCAATGGTTTCCAGTTTAACATGTAATCGAAAATTTGATATGCTTCAGCCACTTTCCCTGCCCTACAAAACACCTTAAGAAATGCCGCATAGGTGCCACTCTCAAGATCAACTTCCTTCGACTTCAGCACCTCATACAACTTCAAGGCCTGATGTAAGTGCTGACACATACAAAGGCCATGCATAAGGGTGTTGTACATGCAACCATCAGGCTGACACATAGATTGTTCCATTTCCTCTAACAACGCAAGAGCTCCCATGGCATCGCCTTTTCTACACATCCCATTCATAAGTGAAGTGTAAGTAATGACATCGGAAGAATGCCCTTTCCTGACCATGAGCTTCAGAAACTTCTTGGCTTCATCTATTTTCCCAGCCTTGGACAACCCAAATATGAGAGTATTAAATGTTACGACATCAGGAGCACACCCCTCTGCGTCCATCTTCTTATAAACCTCCAAGGATTCATTGGTCTTATCGATTTTACAGTAACCCTTCATTAGGGTGTTGTATAAGAAGCTATCAGGCTTGCACCCAGACTCTAACACCTTATCCAACAAATTTCTTGCTTTTCTCATATGTTTGCCATTGCAGAGAGCATCCATCAGAATGCTACAAGTGACAATATCAGGCTTGCAATTTAGACCCATCTTGCAGTTTAGACCCTTCATTTACTCCAAAAACGTATATGCTGTGTCAATCTTCCCAGCCTTACACAAATGCCTGATGAGAAAATTGAGAGTACTCATATCTGGATTAACAATATATCTCACCATTTCCACAAAAATATTGCAGGCTTCCTCATCTCTGCCTGCATTACAGAATGCACGAACTAACAAATCAGAAGTGACATGATCAGGTGCACAACCATCATCAATCATCATATCTAGTATATTTTCAATACGACCCACATGGCCTAATTTGCTCGGTTCACCGAGCAAAACATTGAAAGTAAAATCCACCCTTCTGTTTCATGTGCTGAAGGAGGTTCAAGGCATCTTCAACTTGTCCGGCCTTTGCAAACCCATTAATCACTGTGTTGTGGGTAGAAGTATCTGGGATGAAATTACTACGGACCATTTTCTCATACATTCGCTTGGCTTCAGTAACCCTGGTCTCATTCAAAAGCGCATTAATGACGTCCTTCTGCGATGTTTTCGCATGTTGGTATTTGTGTTTTGATCCCCTCGAATTCTCTAAAGGCAAATTACTTGTTGGCTCGTCGAAATAGGGTTGTGGAAGTGCCGAAAAATGCGAGGAAATGACTCTCGTTAGGGTATTCTGATAAATTTTTACAGGGTATATAGATTTAATTCGTGCCATATATAGCTTTTCTCTCATGTTTTTCCCTTGCTATGTTTGGTCAAACAAATCTCAGAAATTTGTAGCAAACCTTTCAGAGAAGTGATCATGTGATGATGTGCTTGACTGATCGATCATTCGGCCCGTCGCTCATGGTTTTGTCCCCGGGAAAGGAATCGAGTTGAGTTTTTTTTTCTAGCTAGAAAATCACTTGTTGAACCCAACGATAATGAAATACACAAAAAAAAACCTTATTACTAGAAAATAATGTGCTATATCCTCGTTTATTATACCCTGATCAGAATGAGATATTGTGTAGATGTTTTGGGTATTAAAATTCTGTGCGGGTCTGGAGATTAAAGTTATCTGTGTATTAGAGACTATGTTTTTGTTTTAGGTTGGGGAAGGTGCTAGTCATGGGATCGGAAAGTCACCTTATGAGGAAATTTGAAGGTGGCCTCGCAGAAAGTGAGGGTCAGCCCCGGGGTTCACGGCACGCTCAAGCAAAGAATAATAGCGTGTTTTGAATACAGTCGAAGAAAACTCTGATGTCTGAAAGTCTATTCCTGATACCACGTCAAAAAAAAAAACAAACACAGATTTGCGAACGATACATGGATCAATACTTAAGAACAATCTCAGCCGAGGCATCATCATCACATGCCATAATCCTGAAGCTTAAGATGTTGTTTTACTATTTATTGTTTTTCCACTGCTGAGTGGGAGGCTTGAAATGTAATTTGTTTTCCAATGCTGTCAATTTGATGTATATTAGATGTATTTAACATTCATCTCAACCCTGGTTCAAGAAAGATAAAAAATCGATACTGTATATATCATTGTTTTTTTTATCATTAAACAGTATTAAGGCGGATTCATAAAACAGAGCTAAGGTTAAGAATGTCATTGTTTAATAAAATAGGACTTTTCATGTTTTTGCTTTCAACATTATGACAATTATTAGGAGGATCAATAAGTTGGTCTTTTATTTCATTTCTTTAATATTACCTACACCAGAATTAAGATGCCCTAATGGGGTTGTTGAGCACCAAAGTTAAGATGCTTTGATGGGTAAAGGTGTTAACCACAACAGCTTAACAGCTACAAGGTCAGAGGTTCAAGCCCTCCTTCTAACGATATTTGGGGTTTAGTGGGCTTTGAGTCCAGATTTTGAACCAAAGCTCTAATACCATATGTAAGGTTCCTACCCTAGGGTCTGCTAACAAATCTAGATTCTTCAGAAATCAAATACGATAAGAGGTGATAACTTACCTACTTACACTGCGTTTACACAATAAAATTTTGTCATTTAAATTATAATCAACACAAATTAAGGTGAATACTTCATTCTAATTAACTTTACCAAAGTAGACTATGGAGGAATACCTGTGCCAGTGGCTGATGGAAATACCTTTGTCTTGCTGCTCCTGCCGAACGCTCCTCTTGACAGACCCAACCGGAATTACCTCCCAGCCAACTAGGAAATAATCCCTAGCCCAGGAAACCTCCACAGGTTCCCTAGCCCTCCGAGCCCAAGTCCAACCAGATGTAGTGTGTGTGTCCCAATGAAAGATCGAGACCAAGATAACAATACTTCCCTCCTCTCAACAACCCAAGAAACCTCCACAGGTTCCTAAGGTCTCCAAAACACAACAAGTCCCCACAATCACAACCAACCCCACAATTATAAGCAAGACCTCAAAAAACCTCCCCTTTCTCCCTTCCCCCTTCCCTTTTTATACCCTCCTTCCCTTCTCCATCTCAACCACCTCTCATTAATGTCATTAACTTCTCACCCATCCTTATAGTTGACTTCTCTTCTCCCAAGTAAGCTAGGAGTACATTTGGAAATTGTTGAGATGTAATTACATGGAGGGACCATGTCTTTCCTTAGTAAATGTGAGGGTACATTGGGAATGTAAATGAATATATTTAAGATGGAGTGGACTATTCTTCTCCCTAAAAATGTGAGGGTTACATTGGGAAATAAAGAATATATTTATTGATATAATATTGAGGAGGACTTGTCTTCTCCCAATTAATGTGAGGGTAGCATTGGGGAATGTGAAATTGTAATTACTGGAGGGACCATGTCTTCTCCTTTGTTAAATGTGAGGGTACAGGGTAATGTGAAACTGAATATATATATTGATAATGAGTTGGAGAGGACTATGTCTTCTCCCAAGTAAATGTGAGGGTACATTGGGGAATGTGAAATGTAATTACGTGGAGAGGACCATGTCTTCTCCTTAATAAAGATGAGGGTACATTGGGTAATGTGAAATGAATACATACATTTTGAAATAATGGAAGGAGACCATATCCTACCCATATTCAATTTGAGAAGGTAAGTGGGGAATTTGAATAATGGAAATCATGAATTTTATATTAGACCTATATTTCTCAATATTTTCAGATAATGTAAACATTAACAAAATTTGTAGGATAAGTTTTAAGTGGGGCATTACATAAGATATATTGATCACCTTTATACTTCACGAGACCTCTCTTGACCATGATTAATATAAAAATGTTGGATTTTGTGTAACTG
The DNA here is from genome assembly GCA_000404065.3 of Pinus taeda. Taxonomy (NCBI): domain Eukaryota; kingdom Viridiplantae; phylum Streptophyta; class Pinopsida; order Pinales; family Pinaceae; genus Pinus; species Pinus taeda. Next base: position 10,692 of record APFE031234019.1, read on the forward strand.
ATTGTTAATGTAAGGATTTGGATGATTGAGTTTAAAATGTATCCCACTTTACTTATGCTTTTGATTATTTCATTGCATATATAAGGATGCACTAAACTATGGATTGAGTAGGTTGAACCTTCAATAGTATCACATAAGATATGTTAATTTTCCACTATTCTATGTTGTTACAATCACTTTAGCCCAATTATTTTCTTCAATTATCAATTTATTTCAAAACAATTAATCTTCCAATGATCAACAACAATTGTAGATATAACAGTAAATGCAATTTACAGTAGAAGACAATCAATAGAAATAACAAGAGACACCAAATTTGGTCAAAGACTAAGGGAAAATCCCACAAGGGGGAAAACCCTTTCAAATTATTCTTCTTATTAGATTTTCATAAAATGTTTAGTAGAGAGAGTACAATGTTCAAATTCACTAATCAATAGTTTTTTGTTTCTACAACAAACACACTCCAAAATTTTTCTTACACTTGAATTTTGGAGCGTACTTATGATCTCATGATTTGTCACTTCAAGTTGTTCATGGTCACTTCGTGATTGATTGATACTTTTCCTATGAGATTCTAATTGTCAAAGTCACTTGCTTACGCATGCTTAGCTTTTGATGCATTCACAAGCATACCTCTTTCTTGCAAGCTTAGTAGTCAATGTTTGCAATGCTTGTGCAACCTCTAGAAACAAATCATGTGCAACCACTAGTAACAGTGGTTACACAATCCTTCGTAATAAGCATTGAAAAACTCATTCACCCCGCGTAGTCCCTAAGTGCTTAGGATAGTGACTGCGTAATCCAAGCTAACAATCAATGCACAATAATGTTTGACAGTCGCTATCACTCATAGTGGAAATGGTATCATCATTCCAATGAGTCTTCTCAATTGTCGCTTTTACGCACCTTTTTCTTTTGTAAGTGTCACTTTCACTTTTGTGATTATCAATTATGTTTTATTTCACTTTAAAAAGTGTCACTTTTGCATTCTCTTCATTGTAGTATGTGTTGCTTTCAGTTTCTTTAGCTTTTGCAAGTGTCGTTTTCATTTTTTATTATTGTCACAAGTGTCACTTTTAATTATTTGTACTCTTGCATGTGTTGCACTTTAACGCACAACTAGAGGTAGCTCTATTGCACTCCTATGCATTAGTTGATCTTATATGTCATAAGAATATGTGCTAGACACATTCCCACAACTTAGTGCACTTTTTGGTTGTAGTTGACTTTCCTGTCGTAACTTGTATTCGAGTGTTGGAAAGCTACATTTCAACTGTCGCACTTAGAAATAAGTGTCGTTTTTTTGTTGCTTCAAGATATGCATGTTGATTTTGGGTATTGTGCATTCTATTGGCTTGTATTGATGTTATAAGAGTGTGATATCACTATTCCAGGACTTGTTTGCATGTATTTTTCTCTCTTGTCTCACTGATCCCACAATTATTCATTTATCATAGGTTTCACTATCTATGCAACTTGTCAATTGTTTTCCCTCCTATAACTATGCATTGTGTAGTCTTAAGTCACAGTGAAGTATCCTTTCCTCCTAGGACTACACATTGTGCAGTCTCTACCTCCAAGAAACGTGCATTACGCAATTCCAATGCCCAATCCCTATCTCTTACATCTACAAATTGTGCAATCATTTCTAAGTCAAGCTTCCGCTACACATTGTGCAATATTAGTAAACAAATAAGCCTCTCTCAAGCCTTGACTTACTCAACTATGCAATCACTTACCTCAGTCCTTCCAGAACTGTGCATTACACAATCATAGTGAGCAAGCCTCCCTCACTCCATTACTAACTCCCTCAACTGCATAGTATCTAGTCCTATCTTTCCATGAATTATGTATTTCACATTTGTAGAGGATAGTGGAGCCTCCTTGTGTCACTAACTTTACCAACTGCATAATCTCCCAAGCCTCCTCTTCAATTATTATGCATTGCACAGTTACAGTGTGCAACCATGCTTCCCTGCCTCCCTAACTTGTGAAATCCCTTCATATGAGGGACCTCCTACTACGCATTACATTTTTCTAATGAAAAATGGGTCAACTATAGGTCCTGAAACCCTCAACTACGTAATCCTCAAAATATGCTCCTCAATCACTATGCATTGTGCAGTTACAGTGGCTAGTCTTATCCCTCTTACTGAATGAAACCCCTCACTACACAGTACATTGTATTATCTTTCCTCCTACTGTATATTTCATTGTTCCAGTAGGCAATGGTCTCATCCCTTAGTCCCTATGATGCTCAATTGTGCAATCTCAGGCTCCTCTTCCTTGAGAACTATGCATTCTCAACCAGTAAGCATGTTACCTTGTCTCCTAGACTTCCCTACTGCATAGAAAGTTGATAATCTTTCCCTAATTGCTCATTGTGCAATTCCAGATGACAGTGTGGTCATCCCTAGGTCCCTATAGCTCTTAAATGCGTAACGGTCTACCCCATGCTCTCAAAACATTGTCTGTTGCCTTATCACATTCAACATCTTGCAAGCGCTAGTAAAGGTAGAATAGGTGGTTTTTGAACTGATGTTGTCATGTCATGAGTGGACTTGATTTTCAAGTATTATCATTGCAACATGGAAAGGTCATCCTCAAGGGAGGTCCTTAAGGAGAGGCTACAAGAGAGCACTTGCAAAGAAGGAGTAAAAGGAAGAACCATCATGAAGGATATGAAGGAATATTGGAGCAAGATAAAGGATGGAAACTCATGTTGACTTGGAAGGTTCTGACACTCATCTAGACCCTTTGGAGGGTGAAGATGCAAAACAAGTGAAGATCCATCATGAAGAAGTTAAATTCATAGCAGCAAGGAGAAGAACTTGGCATTGATGAAATGAAGTCTTATGCCACCATCGCCAAGTTATGGCTTCTCATAGTGTCATTACAAAGTCATATGAGTCAATGTATTTGTCCACATCATTTGTGGAATGTAATTATGTAATTTCCATAAAGATGATAAAATGTAAAATGTGTGGAATCCCAAGGGTCCCACATGGAATATGAAGAGTCACTATATAGTTCTAAAGTCATATAGAAGCTCAAAGGTCATGTAGGAATTTGAAAAGTCATAGTAGAAGCTCAAGAGTCATGAGGGAGGTCAAGAGTCACATGGGAGGTGGAGAATCACCTCATTTGTTATAAATACACCCTCATAGCTCAAGCAAAGGGACTTTGGACTTTGGACTTTTCAACTTGCCTTCTCTAGCTAGGCATATGAGAGAAGATATTTCTTTGGAGGAGAGAGTAGTGACTTAATGTTCCACTATTGGGGCTAGTATGGCAGTTTTGTAATTGTTTATTTTGGGACTTTCACTTAATATATGAAGCTCGACTTTAACTTTGACGCATATGTAGTGACTGATTGTGAGACTATTCTTTCATCGTTTGTGGTGTATGTTTATGTTAACACATAGTAATGAAAATGAACTATTTCTTTGGCTTTGGTATGCATCTTATTAAATGTGCATTGTTACTTGCTTTTATGATCGTTGTTATCTTGTGAACTACTTTGCAGGTTAACAAATGATCCTTTCATGATCTCGTGTGTATCTTTTAGGATAGTAATATTAATTTTCTTCTAGAGGCTCACTCTCTCTTTCCTTGCTGTGAAAGCACCTTATATACATTGTAATTGTATGTCTCACAATGTCAACTTACTTGCTTGATTTTTAATATTGTTTGCATAATCTCTTATGTTGATAATTGCAGTCAATGCAAATTCCTAAGGATAATGGAAATTGACCTTCATTAGAGAAATTTTGCGGTCTAAAATGGGGCTCCTAAGGAATATTATAAAATAATAATGGAAATAATAAAATATGATTAGATTACATCATCAAATTTTAGAGGGAAAAAAGAAAAAACTAATTTTTCAACTTATCTCCCTACGGTTTTACTTAAATTTTGAGTGGGAGCACTCGATGGATGCGAAATTTAATTCCTCATCCAAGGACGACCGATGTTGCATATTTTTTATGGACACTACCACACAAAAAACGAATTGCATTTTTTCATTTATTTCTCATTTTTCATGTAGCAAGGTCCATCAAAATTATGCAACATTGGCCCTACTTTTATAAGGAATTAAATTTTGCATCCAATGAGTGCTTTTGCTCGAAATTTGAGTAAAATCACAAGGAGATAAGTTGAAATACAAATTGGATTAGTAGTTTTTTTATTTTTTTTTTTTATTTTTTTTTTTAATAGTTTTACCTTTTTACTCCAATAATGGTGAATCATCTCTCGTGGTTTGACATCATCATCTGGAATCCTATTGGTTCTTATAAATTTTATTTTGATTGTACATTTTTGTTTTGAGGCCCATTTTAGACCTTAAAATTTCTCTAATGATTTTCCAGTTGGGGCTCCTACTCCAAATGGTGTGAGGTCTAATTGGGACTTCATACTAGGGAGACTCCCTTGGTTGACGAATTTCCAACACCGTCAACACAGTCAAAGTAAGTTCTTTGACTATCCAACAAAATCAACCAACCAATATCCAAATGATGAGTCGATAGTCAAATATGTTCCAAGTCAAATCTGGTTAAAATCTACAACAATCAACAACACCAAATGATACCCTAACCAGTCCTCTAGTCAATAGTCAACAACCCTCCAAAAGTTTCAGTCCAACTACTAGTCAATGAAACCTTCCAATCTCGTTAAATATCAGTCAAAACAAGTGCAAAATCCACGATCAAGCCCAGTGAATGGAGAGAGAAAATTTGTTGTCCAATATGTAGTGAACAAAAATCAAATTGCTCAAAATTCCTTGATTTTTTTGCTAAAGAATGTGGCCTCCTCAAATAGATCCAAAAATGGTCAAACCAAGTCAAAGTAATAAGTCAACATTTGTCAATGAGTTGGTCAAATTGTCCCAAATAGAATTTAATGTAGAATTTCATATTTGTCCTTCCTTTCCTTCACACGCATGAGAGAGAGACCTGCAATTTTAGATGTACAAACCAATTAGAGGAGGAGAGAGAGAAGAATAGATGAGTGATGTGATACCAAATTAGGTTGACTTGAATTGTATTTATATGCTTCCTTAGAGACACAATTTTTCCTTTAGGCTGACTAGTACTTTTGTGCACTTGTCTGTTTTCACATTAAAAATATATTTTTCCTTGACCGAATTAAATTCTTCCAAGGGAAAAGAGGGTCTTCTCTAGATAAGGAAGGTTTGTCCAAATGAAGGAATTTATCCCTGAGCTACTAAATTAACACTCCCTATCAGTTAGGGAGAAATTTCTAGATGCAACATATGTCTCATCTCAAATGTCCTATCATCATCAAGTCAAATGTGGCCTCTGCTCATCTCTACTCATTTGTTGAACACTCTCAAATATAGAAGAATAATTTGACATCATAGGGGAGATAAAGCTACCACCCCCTATCAATATAATTACCGCAAGGGAAAGGATCACACTCTATCCTATTGATCTATGATAATAAGTGAGATTTACTTAACAATCACACTCTATCCTATCGTCTAGTGACAATAGGCAAGATCAACCCAAGGATTACACTCTTTCCTATTGTCCGTTGATCCTCCATATAGACCCTTGAGAGTTAAGTGGTAGAACACCTACATCCTAAGACTTGAGCATGATCGATTTACCTGGCTGGGTAAAGATCCGACCCTATCTCAAGTCACCTCAACCCATTGGCCAGATGGGGAGGACCAATCCCAACAAGCCCAAATTGTGGGTAGGATTCCAACTAGGAGTATACTCTGTCAAAATGACAACAAGAAAGATTGACTTAACACAAGGGTAAGGATCACATCCTATCCTATTTTCTAGAGCTCCCTCAACCCCAAGATCCCTTATTGCTCCATTCCTCACCTTGGGATCTCAATAGAGGGGGAAGAGCATGCACAATGTTATCGATCAGTTGGGACCCTTGCCCAGGAGGGTCACATCCATCAATCCAAGTTTCTCTCTGAAGACCAAGAACATCCCTTTTAGCAAAGCCTTGGTGAGTATATATGTTATTTACTCATCAATCGAAATGTGATGGAGTATCACTACTTATCTCTACACCATATCTTGAATGTAGTGATACCTGATCTCAATATGCTTGGACTTGTCATGAAATATGGGATTCTCTACCAATCAGATCCCACTCATGCGCAATGTTCTTGATCAGTTGGGACCCTTGCCTAGGAGGGTCACATCCATCAATACAAGTTGCTCTCTGAAGACCAAGAACTTCCCTTTTAGCAAAGACTTGGTGAGTATATATGTTATTTACTCATTAGTTGAAATGTGATGGAGTATCACTACTCCTCTCTGCATGATATCTCGAATGTAGTGACACCTGATCTCAATATGCTTGGAATTGTCATGAAATATGGGATTCTCTACCAATCGGATCCCACTCTTGTTTTTGCAATATATCATGGTCGTAACCAGAACCTGTTCAAACATATCTCCAAAGAGATTCCTTAACCACACTGCCTCATAGCTAGCCATGCTAACAATAATGTATTATGCCTAGGTCATCTCCCTCTTTCATTTGAGCATCAAAGGCTCAATACTTGTCAAGAATAGATTGTCAACATATAAAATAAAAATCAAAGGCATATCTTGAACCACTTTAAAGTAGAGGTTAGGTTCAGCACCGCTTCTCGTGAATCCAAGCTTCATCAAGTAACTGTCAATGTGGGTATACCAAGCTCTAGGGGATAGATTCAAACCATATAGTTCTTTCTTCAACTCGCAAACATGAGTCTTCTTGTCCTTCACTTAAAATCCCTGAGGTTTATCAACATATACTTCTTCTTATAGTATGTCATAAAGAAACACGGTCTTCACGTCCATCTAGTGAAGGTTCCACCCTTGACTAGCAGCAAGGGCAACAATTGATCAAATGGTGGTGTAGCTAGAAATAAGTGAAAATATGTCATCGTAATATTCTCCCTCTTTCTAGGAGAAACCTCTAGCCACAAACCTTACTTTATACTTCTCAATGCTTCCATTGGCTCCATGCTTAATCTTGTATAAACACATTGAATGTAAGACAAACTTTCCTTTAGGTCTTGGAACAACATCCCATACATCATTCTTCATAGTTAATTCATACTCTTCAGCCATGGCATCCTTCCAAACTCGCTCTTTCACTGCATCTTCAAAAGTGGGAGGTTCAACCTATACAATGAAGCTCATAGCTACAACGTACCCATGGTAATGACATGTCTTCTTGCTTTCTCTAAAGGTCCCTTACGCAGGAACATGTCTCTCAACATCCTATAATGTATCATGAAGACATAATGGTCTCTTCTTGACAAGGGGATTACTTAGATTAGAATCCAAGGGTTCCATAGGTTCCATGGGATCATCAACAATATCCTTCTTTATTTCAGGCATAGAAGGACCTTCTAGTAGGTCCATATCATCATCTTTCTTCTCAGGAGGAGGCGAAGGAAGATCTATTGCTTTTGCAAGGAAAGCATCTTCATCGAAAGTTACATCCCTACAAAACTTGATCTTACTTTGACTATATATATATTCTAAATGCTTTAGAATTTTCACAATATCCAACAAACATACCTTTCTTTCTGGTGACTTCCATCTCATTCTCTTATCCTCCAGCACATAAAAGTATATGGGACAACCAAATATCCTGAGATTTAGAACATCAGGGTTCACACTTCTTCGGGAGTCTCGTTATCCAAAGCTTGATGAGGAAACCTGTTTCAGACATTTACCATAGTATTTGTAGCTTCTCCTTGGAGGAACTTAGGAAACTTTTGATCATGTAGCATAACTCAAGAAGCTTCCATGATGGACCTATTCTTTCTTTTGGCCACTCCATTCTACTTGGGATTATAAGGTACAATAGTTTCCTTCTTGATTCCAACCTTCTTGCAAAAGTAAACAAACTCATTTGACGTGTATTCACCACCATTGCCATATGTGAAGACCTTGATCTTCTTCCCTATTTAATATTCTATCAGTGCCTTGAAGTCCTTGGACATACCAAATTCCCGATCCTTATGCTTCAAGTAGAATATCCATGTCTTTCTGGAGAAGTCATCAATAAATATTATGTAATAGAGATGACCACCAAGAGAGTGCATTGGCATGGGTCCACATATGTCATAATGGATGAGTCAAATAATACTATTGGTCTTGTTCTTGCTGGAGGGGAATGGTTCCCTTGTCTTCTTTCCACTGGCATATCCCGGATATACTCCATCATCACTATTTTGAACATTAGGCATCCTAGAAACCAACTTCTTTAATTTCAACAGGACTTCATAATGTAGATGTTCCAACCTTCGGTGCCATAACTTACTTTGATGATTGATGTCATGGACCATTTCCAGCAGAGGTCTTCCATTGAATCTATATGGTCCTTCAATTCTATATCCCAAGGAAAAGCATCCCAAATATGAGATTCCATAGGCCGAGTGAGGACTTTTCCTCTTATTAAGGCTACTCTCATCCCTTTATCTTTTAAGGAAGATATAGATACCAAGTTCTTCTTTAGTCCTAGAACATACATCACATCATGAAGAAGAATGGATTCACCAAAGTCCAAATGAAATTTAACGTCACCAAAACCCTTCATAGGATAAGTAGTGTTATCGCCAAGGATGATTTTCAAATTTGTATCCCTCTCAACTAGGTATGAGAGGACTTCCTGGTATTTTGAGAAATGTCTAGAAGCCCCTCTATCTACCAACTAGATATCATATGAATTTGAAGGGGAAGAACTAGAAAGAGTAGAAATAAGAATATATTCAGACTGACTTGTATTATTTTCATACATGGAGTTCTTTGACCTCTTTTTAGGACACCAACCTTCTTCATGATCATCAGGAGCATCTCTTATTCTTCTATCGTCCCTTCTTATTCTACCATCTCCTCTTCTTCGATCATATCCTCTTCTTCTATTATTGAACATGTTCTTATTGAAGCCTCAATTGTTGTTGTTGTTGGACCTTGAATCGTTTCTCTTTTCCAGACATTCTCGACCATAATGACCATGCTTGTGGTAGTTAAAGCATTCAATTCTACTTCCCCTTATCTTGAAGTCCTTTGATTTAGATGGTCTTCCTCTTCCTTTTCTCTTCTTGTCTTGAGCAGAAAACGTAAAGGGCTCTTCTTCTTCATGCTTTTGAATCTTCCCTCTAGCAATCATCTTGGTCTCTTCTTGAGTACATTTACCAACAAGCTCATCAAATGTCAAGAGTACATTGTTGTTGCTTATAGTAGTAATCAAGATTTCCCAAATATGAGGAAGACCTTGAAGAGTCACTATCACCAACTCTCTATCAGATATGGGTTGTCCTACAGTCTGCAATTGATTCCTTAGGCAGAATACCCTCATGACATAGACTTGCACAGATTCCCACTTGTTCATCTTCATCTCTTTGAGTTTACTTTTCAAGAAGAGGATGTGATTCAATTTTTTGACCCGTACATCCCACCAGCTTGTCATAAATATACTTAGGCTTCTTCAAGTTTCAAACATAAAAAAAGTAAATGATATTGCAAACCATCAATGAGAATTTTCTTGCCTTTGAGCTCACTTCTCTTGTACTTATATTTGGTAGTAACAGGACCATTTTCTGAAGGTCCGAGAACTTTTCCTTCCACATATTCCAAGATATTATTTTCATCCAATATTGCTTCCAACCTAATATTCCAAACAACAAAGTTTGATGAGTCACTCAACTTCTCAGAATCATCAAAGTAAGAGGTAGACATCTTCACCAAGTCAAATAAGTTGCTTAAGCTTTTTCCAAAGATGATTTCTTTTCCTCTTGTATCCTTAGGCTTGTCTTCACCTTGGTTCTGATACCATGTTAATTTTCCATTGTTCTATGTTGTTATAATCACTTCAGCCCAATTCTTTTCTCCAAATAACAATCTCTTTCAAACAATTTAATCTTCCAATGATCAATAGAAATTGTAGATAGAACAGTAAATGCAATGTAAGTAGAAGACAATCAAGAGAAATAATAGGAGACACCAAATTTGGTCAAATATCATGGAAAAACCCAACAAGGGGGAAAACCCTTTCAAATTATTCTTCTTATTAAATTCTCATAAAAATTTCAATAGGGAGAGTACAGTGATCCAATTCACTAATCAAGAGTCAAATTAAATTATTTGACTATCCAACAAAATGAACCAACCAATATCCAAATGATGAGCCAATAGTCAAATATGTTCCAAGTCAAATTTGATCAAAGTCAATAGTAGTCAACAATAACAAATGACAGCCTAACCAGTCCTCTAGTCAACATTGGACAAACCTCCAAAAGTTTTGGTCAAACTGCTAGTCAATGCATCCTTCCAAGCTAGTCAAATATCAGTGAAGACAGTACCAAAATCCATGGTCAAACCCAATCAATAGAGAGAGAAAGTATATTTTCCAAATCTGTAATCAAAGCCTACAATCAACAAAATCCAAAGTTCCCGCAATTCCTCAATTTTTGAGCCAAATAATGTGGCCTCCTTAAACAGATCCAAAACTAGTCAAACCAAGTCAAAGTGATAAGTCAAAGATGGTCAACAAGCTAGTAAAATTGTCCCAAACAGAAGTCAATGCAAAATTTCATATTTATCCCTCCTTTCCTTTGCACATGTAAGAGAGAGGCCTACAATTTCAAATGTAAGAACCAATTACAAGAGGAGAGAGAGAAGAATGGATGAGTGATGTGATACCAAATGAGGTTGACTTGACTTGTATTTATATGCTTCCTTGGAGACCCAATTTGTCCTTTAGGCCAACCTGTACTTTTGTGCACTTGCGGGTATTCACATTAAAAATATATTTTTCCTTGAATGAATTAAACTCTTCCAAAGGAAAAGAGGGTCTTCTCTGGATGAGGAAGGCTATCCAAATGAGGGAATTTTTTTGTAAGCTTCCAAATCAACAAGAGAAAAGGGGGATTGTGTCCCTTCAACAACCTCAAATTCTTGACAAGTCTTCAATCATCAAAGGAACCAAATCCAGCACCATATTCATTTGAATTGTTGATTGAGAAAGGAAACCTACAAATGGAATTGATCCCTAGAACATAGACCCCTAATTATAGGGATCCTATGAACATTTGCTCACTAATCAATGATTTGATGTCATAATTTGTATGGAGAAATAGGGGCTATGAGATAGCCCTAGCAATTCTTATTTAAGTTTGATAATTATGAATTCTCCTAGAGATAATGAATTCAAACTCTTAGAGAATGTATTGTGTCATGGATTAGTGTTCTAATGTAGAATGTTTGCTTCCAAATTTCATACTTTTGGTATTCTTTATAAGTTTGCTTTAGATCCTTAGCTAGGGACCACTCAAAAGGTTGAATAAAAACATTTGTGTTGTTGTTACATTCACTTAATTTCATATATGTTTAGTTAATGTTATTTCCATTTCACATTATGCATCATTTTCTACCACTAATCTTCATTTCCTACTGCAAATTATATCATGTCATTTCAAGCAAACTTCAAGGTATTATGTCATTGATAAGGAGGCTTTAGGATTAACTCTATTTTCTTCATCTTTGCAACAAGTCACTTCCAAAAAAAATATCTTTGATTTCTAATGCTTTGTTTAGCTTTGTAGCAGGTTAATCAAGTAAAATCTATTATCAATAGGATAATTTAAGAAGATTTAAGCATATTTTTCAATAAGTTTCCTTCTACACTATAGTAGAAAAACTTAGTTAAGTTTACTTGGGTTTGTAGAACATTTTCATCTCTCATTTTTGACAAATTAAGTAGGGTTGTCCTTTGATTAATAGGTTCTATCAAATTATGTTTTATAGCTCTTTTCACTCATTCAATTTACAACTTTACTTTGAATATTGTTTAGTACCTTTTAGTATTTCCATTGATGCAGTATTGCATACATAGGGCTAACACGTCTTCTACTCCTTAGATAAGTGTCTTCATGTAGTTTGCACACATAATCCATAGTACTTTGTCAAACCATGTTCCTGGGTTGACAATCTAAACTCATAACTAAGGTGTTCAATATCATTGCTAAATTCTTTGGCCCATCAATGGGGCATGTTACATGTCAACGACTAGTGATGAGGAACCTACCCTGTGCCAAGTGGTATTATTGAAATCAATTAAGCAACATTTACACATTAAATTCACCTCGATTTCCTAACATGTAGTTATTTTAATCCAAGGAAAAATACTTAATGATATTACAAATATCAAATAAACATTTGAGTAATCGATGTATATCTAAAATAAATAAATAAATAAAAGATTAAGTAACATTACAAATGTCGAAAAGATATAGGCAAGGCATCTCTTAACTAACATTTCAATCCATTACATTGAATAAAATATAGTGGATTCTATAGCTTACTCCATATTTAATCGATGTCATAAACTTCAAAACAAAGATAATTCATGCTCAATGTTTCCATAACATTCATTCAATTCATGTTTTAATGTCAAATTGATATTGATGAAGTTGATTAGACATTGAAGATTGACACCAAATGTAGTCATGTGAATCTATTTATTTGATAGAGCCAACTTTGTAAAAAAAATGTTCAATTTATCATCAGCTCTTTTAATTCCTCTTACCAAGGCTCTCTTTGGTGATTATGGGATCAAGTAGCAAAGACAAATTTCTAACGAAGGGAAAGCGGAAAATGTAGGGAGAAAAACGTTATAAATAATGGAAAAAAAAACAGAAAAGAGAGGAAAGCAACTTAATAAGCTATTTAAATTAAGAACTTGGGAAAATAAGAGTAGTTACTAGCAAGTGTTGTTTGAGGAAGTGTGGTTTCACAACAACTAGGCAACATCTCAAAGCACATTTTATGCATCATAATGGTTAAAATAGGCTGATTTAGACTTCTGACTTGATGTTTTGCTCATGTTGATGATGACATTTTCTCCATGAGGATAACTTACCTCAAATGAATTGCATGTCATCAATGCAAAAATAATGATAGGGAGTGAAACCACATCCTGCATTTTGTATAGCATGCCATATAATACCATCATGGAAATGATAACAATAATTTTGAAATGAAAAATGTGAAACTCTAGCCCACCAAAACCTGAACAAGTAGAAATATGAGTGGACACCCACTCTTCATTGATAGAGTATTATTGTATTAGATATCTGTGTAATTTTGCAACAATAAAGGGTACCAATGGTGACTAGCATTCTATGTGATCCAATGCTTACCATATTGGTGAAGGGAATTCCTCCAATTCTTGAATAAGAATCATAGCTCTATGAAGTGTTTCGTTTCTAACTACACTAATGATCATCTTCCAATGTGAACCCTATCGCTTTGGTTTTTGTTGGTTGATTAGTCATAAACATAATGATTTTATGGGACTCCAACAATTATGGGAAGTTGTTTTTACAAAGTTGACAAACTACAAGGCATCAACCTTGCTTTAATTGAGAAGTTGATAAGCCTAAAGATAATATTACGTAAGTGTGAAATTGAAAGTCTCAAATTTGTTAAATGTGTAATTGTGAGTGTCATGTAGGGGATAAAGTCAACATTAGCATTTTCATTGCTAGGGATGATTTGTTGTACCACTGTTATTCTTATGAATTTAAAAATTGATATGTTCAAGGCTTAATGAAATTCTAGCAATATTTATGCTTATAAAAAAATATTAAAAATGAAAGAAAAATAATAAATAAATAAATAAAAACTAAATCTATGCAAATATGCTCACTGAGAAAAGCAAACAAAGTGAGTGAAAAAATAGTTTAAGGTTTTTGTTTATGTGATTTAACAAAATTCCATGGCATTTTGTGTATTGAAATCATATTTTACATAATAAAATTTATTAAAATGAAAAAAAAACAATTAATTGATTAAAACTAAAAAATGCAAATGTGTTGATTAAGTTAGGTTAATGGTTTGTTTTAAAATTGATTCAAGGTTTTTGTTTGTGGTGATTTAAGGAAATTTAAGAAATATTTGTACTTTTGAAAAGACATTTCAATTTTTCATAAATTAAAATAACATCAAAAATAAATAAATAAAAATGAACTTATCTTAATTGCAAAGTGAAAAACAATGATGAATTAGGGATAGAAAGGATGGGATAATCTTAAAACAACTCTCTACACTAGATGACAAGGTCCCATAAAATGCTCCAAAAGACAAAATGATTATGGATTGGGTGAAAAATAAAGGTCATGTGGGAAGAAAATCAAAAAAGTTTTATAATAAAGATGTGCAACTCAACCTCTTCTATAGATACAAACAAGTTTTTTTTTGTTGAAAAGACATTTTTAATAAAAATGATTTTCCCACTTCCAAAATTTGTATCAATAATAAATGGAGTTTGGAGTTAATCTTGAACTAGAACAAAAAATGGTTGGGATAATTTAAAATCTCAACAAAAAGTTGATAATATTTTACATTTGTCAATTGAAAGATTTTTTTTTTGCTAAAAATCCTTCACCAAAAACATTTATTAATATGGATTCACTCGTGTACCCATACTAAGAAAATGGGAGAAGCAAAGTCACAAAAGTTTGCATTTGCAAACAAGATTATTCCTCCCTTTTGGAAACTTTATCGTGGCATGTATGGTTGTGACCCCAAGAGCTACCCACAAAATGTAACAATGGCTCAACCCATCGTATACAAAAACCCTATAAATAACCTACATGTGTTCACATCCACCAAAATCAAACACTACAAGTAGAATATGTCCCTACAAAGCATCATTGAGGCTTGCTAGAGAAAACATACCCCACATGGCAAGGTGAAATCAAAGTGTTTTCTACTGAAAAATTAAAACAAAGAGGGGTAATTTAGCCCAAGGTTCACATGTAAACAAGAGTTCTGACCGAAATTATTTTTTCCTATAGAATATCTTAAAGTCCAAGTTTCTCCCTAAATTTTGGTGAAAAAAATCAAGAGTTAAATCTAAACTCTCAAAGAAAAAAGGGTTATTTTAATTTAAACTCTCTACTAAAAAGTGATTTTCAATTTAAAAAATCATTTCCCATATACCTTTGCCAATACATTGTGCCACAAAATTATCGCCCATGTGTATGGATTCAACTTTATCCATATTAAATGATTTGAGTAAAAAAGAACACAAACAAGATTATGCTTCCCTTTATGAACCCTATTCCTAACATGTAGGAACAAAACAAACCATGCCACAAATATAACACAAAACCTTAAAAACCCATGAGTGGTTGCATCCACCAAAACCTAAAAGTAAGAATGCATCCCTAGCATACATCAATGAGATATGTTGGGTAAATGTCAACCCCCCATGGCTATACACTTTAATGCCTCAAACCATAGAATTTTTGCACTTGCACTACATTGAGTAACTATGAAACTGTATAAAAATATCCTTTTATTATTTAATACCAGTACATTTAGTTGAGCACACATGTGTTTACTATGATGTGAAAGACACATTTTGCACTACCCTACTTACCCCATAATCTAAACAACCAATTGACATCAATATGTTAGACCCCAAGTAATGTACAACAAAATGAGAAAGCATATTGATGTTGTTGAAAAGTCTAGGGCATTGAGATTACGTTATTTCTCTTCTTTTGATCATTGCTTATGAATGCTTTTTACTTCTCAGATTAGGATCTTCTTTTACTTATATTAGTATAGTGTTATTGTTCATCAAACAACTATCAATGCATAAACCATAAAGAGACAAGAGACACGGAATATAGGCTACCAACTAGGGCCAAAACCTCTCCACTTGAGAGGAAAACCTGAACAAATTCTTCTTCTTATAGGGACTTCAATTGACGAATACGAAAACCAAGACACAAATATTCCTTGATGCAATCCTTAGTCAACGATAGTCACCCTTTTACTCCTTCCTCCTTCTCGGCTTCTCTTCAACTTCGACTTCCTTCTGCTTCAGACCTTCACTTATTTCGACCTCCTTGAATTAGGTCTGCAATCTTAGACCCTAATTAAGGAACCCTAGTTTCTTCTTCTAGAAAATGTTCTTGATACCTTCACTTAGGATAGAGGCAACTTCCTTGACAACTTGGCTTGATATAAACCTTTGCTTTCTCCTTGTCTTGACCTTCCAATTGTTGGAAATAATACTGAGAGGGGGGGTGAATCAGTATTATCAAATTCTTTTCAATATACCTTCCAGATTTATACTTTAATTTATTCTTCAAATATTGATCATTAGATTGTATGTCAGTACCATATAATAATGAGCAAGAACAAGAAAGACAGATAATCACACCAAGGAACACCAGATATAAGGTGGGAGCCCAATCTGGGTGAAAACCACCTGCTGCAATATGTCTCTATCTTCTTTCAATTAGAAACTTCTTTTACAATGATTTTGTACTAGTGCAGTCCTTTACTAATACGCAGGCTGCAACCTGCAGAGAGATACAACCCTCTCTCGTTTTCCAGTCTCTCCTGGAAGGGAGCTACAACCCCCTTTGCTCTTTTTACTTCTTTAAGGACCATGTTTCATTAATTTCCAAACTAGATCCATGGACATCAAATAATCAACAAGTACATATGAATCGACCAAACTCCTTATACAATCAACCAATGAATCACCCAATTTCTCAGAATGTTGTAAACAGAAAGGCAATACCAGTAAACTAAACCCAGAACTCTGCAACAAATAGATAAAAAGGCAGCCAACAAATACTTCAAGGAAAAGTCCGCAACTTGACCAATATAAACCTGCGGATATCTGCAACTCTTCTGTGTCTAAACTGCGCAGATCCACACCTAATCTTTCTTGTGCTCTGCGTACTTCTGCTCAGATCCGCACTTGAACAGTCTGTCTATCAGCGTACCTCTGCATTGTGTCTTCTTCTGTGCTGCATACCTCGCACCGCACCTTCTACTTCTCTACGTACCCCACGCACTACACCTTCTTCTTTGCTGCGTACCCCGCACTGCACCTTCTTCTGTGCTGCATACCCCTGCACTGCGCTTTCTCCTGCGCTACGTACCCCCGCACTTACGCCGTGGATCACCTGCGAACTTCTAATTAGGGCCAAATTAACAGTCCTCCAATGTGCCAGAGTCAGTCAGATCCACAGATCTATTCATGCGCCCGAGAGATCACGACTTATCAATAGATTCGCCTTAAGTTTTCTCCTTGATTTAGATATAGCTTTTAAAACCAATCACCCAAACTTTCAGATCTTAAGATATTCAAATTTCCCAAGTGTGTGGCCAAGAGATCTCCTTTCCTTTTTATAGGCAAGCCTTTCACAATACCACGGTCCAAAACCATAATAACACAATACCATGAACCCAACACCTTGGATATATATTTTTAGATGCAAAACCACAGACCAAAACCATAGGATCAAATATGTCGGGCTAAATACCATGGACCATTCATAAAGATTCCCACGTGCA
>APFE031234019.1:38888-62540 GCA_000404065.3 Pinus taeda
CATTGATTCATCATCCTTTTCTTTCGGTTCCCTGGTGTCGGCTTCTTGAGAGCTCCTCAAAGTCAGAAGATTGTCCACCTTGTTGAGAGCCATATCTTTGTCAAAGGTGACATGATGACTAATCACGACTTCCCTTTGACCGACTACATAGATTCTATAGCCTTTAATATTTTCACCATAGCCCATGAAAATTACCTTCTTTCCAGATGCACCCAATTTATTTCTTTTCTCTTTCAACACATGAAAATATACAGGGCTTCCAAAAATTCTAAAATGAGAAACATCAGGTTTCTTACCCGCGAACTTTTCTTTAGGAGTCTTGGAACCCAATGCTTGATGAGGGCATCGATTTTATACATATACGGATGTGTTTGTAGCTTCAGCCTATAGAAATTTCAGAAGTCTTTGATCATGTAGCATGGCCCGGACAGCTTCCATAATCGTGTGGTTCTTCCTTTCCACCACACCATTCTATTCAGGATTATATGGTGTAGTAGTCTCCCTCTTGATGCTAGCCTCTTTACAAAAATCATGGAACTCATTAGATTCATATTCAGTCCCATTATCAGTTCTTAAGATCTTGATCTTCTTTTCAGTTTGATTCTCGATCAGGGCTTTGAAGTGTCAAAACCAAGAGAACACTTCATCCTTCCTTTTCAAGAAGTATATCCAGGTCTTTCGAGAATAGTCATCTGTAAAAGTAAGATAATATGAATATCCTCCCAAGGAGTTCACAGGCATCATACCAGATATGTCTGAGTGAACTAGTTGTAATATATCAGACGTCTTGCTTTGACTTGAGGGGAATGGTCCCCTTTTGAGCTTTCCTTCAGCACATCCTGGACATACACCTTCTTTCTCTACTTGGAATTCAGGCATCCCTGTTACCATTTGTCTTACATTGAGTAGAGCTTTGTAATGAAGGTGGGCAAACCTCCGATGCCAAAGTTCGAACTTAAGAGTTGTGTCACAAGACATGACACCTAGCGTAATTCCACCGACCTGATATAAAGAATCAACTCGAAACCCAAGAGTGAAAGCATCTTTAACATTATTTTTCTATATATGTACCTTGCCATCGTTGAAGGTTACCTTGTAGCCTTTGTCTTCCATTGTCGAGATGGATACCAGGTTCTTTTTGAGATTAGGTACATATAATACATCTTTTAAGTGGATCGTATTACCTTGATTCAATTTGAGAAAAACATTTCCTACACATTTCACGGGGTATTTCATGTCATCTCCAAGGACAATTTCTAGGTCAGTTTCTTTCTCTACCAGATTATGGAGTACTTCTTTGTATCCAGTTTAGTGTCTTGAGGCACCACTATCAATGAGCCAAATTCCCATTGAGTCCAAAGGAGTGGAGGTAGATAGAGTAGCTAGTAGATAATATTCAGCCTGCTTATTGTCAACAGTGTTAGATTCATACCTGGAATTTCTAGCCTTCTTGAATGGTTGCCCTCTTCCTTGATTTCCAGAATTCCTTTTACCTTTGCTATTGAATTTTCCATTCCTTCAAGTACCATGAGAGGGATTTTGATCATCGTCACAGTGAGAGTCCTTTCTATCAGGGCATTCCCTTGCATAGTGACCTGCTTTATTGCAAATGAAACATCATCCTTTTCTTCCACCCTTAGGTCCAGCCTTTCATTTCGATTTAGACCCAGAATTATTTCTTTTTTTAGCATGAGAATAAAAAAGCAGCAAGAGGACCTTTAGGCAAGGGCATTTCTTGCTCTTATACCCTTGTTTCTTCTTGAATGCATCTAGCCATTAATTCCTAGAAACAAGGAATTACATTATTGTTCAGAAGAGTAGTCCTGAACACGTACCATTTGGATGGTAATCCTCCAAGAGTCGTGAGTACCATTTCACTATCAGTAATAGTCTCCCCAATAGATAGGAGATCGTTCTTGATCTTGGTGATTCTAAAGAAATATGCTTGCATACTCTCATCTTTACCCTTCTTGATTTCCCTAAGCTTATTTCTAAGAAACAACACTTGATTTGCATCATTAACTTTAAATAAAATCAGTAGTCTATCATAGATTTCCTTGGAGGTGTCCAGTTCAGAGATGTAGGCCACCAAGTGCTTGTCAATAGAGTCCTAGATGATCTTCTTCGCTTTAATTTCTCCGTTCTTCCATTTGTTCCTGGCTGCAGGAGGTGCATTTGATGGAGGCTCAACAATATTGCCCCTCACATGATCCAACACTCCTTGATCCTCAAGGGTTAGATCGATAGACATTTTCCATCTATGATAGTCAGCTTTCTCACAGAGCTTGTCTTCGGTAGGAAAGAGTGTTGAGGACCCTATTGTTCTTTTAGGACAGCCTTTACAATCTTCTCTTCGGTGATTTCTGTTGTTCTTGCTTGGGCTTTGTCTTCACCTCAGCTTTGATACCATGTTAAGATATGGTATGTTCTATGCTTATAACAATTTACTTCTTTTCCTTATTATATTCCACAGATTAGCAATCACATGTACATGAAGTAAAGTGCAGATAGAACATTAAACAATCAATAGAAAACAAGCCAAGACAAGAGACAAAATATGTGGCAGCTAGCTAGGGATAAACCCCACAATGTGTGGGGAAACTCTTTGATCAAATCTTCTTTTATCTTCAATAATTCAGCAAAGAGAAATAGTACAATAAATCTGATTTATATCAGCAGTAGCAAACCCTATATCAACAACATCAACATTAGTAGCTTCATCATCAAACTAGGGCAGACGATATCTCACAAACTGACTGTCAGATCCACTTGATTCCACCACCAAAAGTTGCGGCTTTCAGAGGAAGTTCAGATGAATCTACAGTGTGATTCATATGAGGAGATATTCTAGTCCATGCAGGTCAAACTTTACTTCTGCAGTTGCAACTTCAGTTTCAACAGCTTCCAGCTTCACATGTGTGAGGGAGAGACCCTTTTCTGCGCAGTAGATAAGAGACTCTTTTCTACGCAGTAGAGAGAGAGAGAGAGAGATTTGATGAGATGAATGACTCCAAATGAGGAAAAGTCTTTCTATATTTATGCACAATGTTTGTGTGTGAATAGATGCGACTATTGGGCTTCTGAGCCTACATGAGTTGTAGGCTGGCTTGATAATAATTACATAATCAAAATAAATTCATATCTCCATGAATACTTATCGGAATCAGATGATCTTTATATCAATCCTACACCTCTCCACGAGAGGAATATAATAAAAATATTATCAGCCATGAATAAGATGACCCACATGAAGTTTTACCCTAGTTTCCAATTTAACAATACTAGTATAAGTGTTATCTTAGGAATATCATATCATAAATTTCCCCATTTAAGGCTAGGTACACAAAACCTAATTTAAGAGGGATTAATTGTCTAGCAAGGATAAAGAAAAATAGATCTCAATGCTAAATCCACTCCAAACAAAATTATTATGAGAAAAGTGCCTCGAACAACACTAAAAATTTTGCTAATTAAATGTATTGACAAGGACGAAATATGAAGAGATGTAAAGAGAGAATCATAGAAACTACTAAAATTTATAGTTTCTACAACACCACCCAAAATGTTTAGCCTATATATCTAAATTTTGGGCCCCCCTATGATTTTCAAGGTCTTAACGAATATCCTTGTTAATTTTAATGGTCAAAACTCTTGTCATCGAGGTTACAAGTGCTAGTATGTCCATGAGGCACACTACTAATGCTTGCATGTCATGCTTCATCCTTGATATTAGGGTGTATGGAATTTTTCGTTCATTCATCTTGAAAAGGATCTTTTGATGTTACCTATTCATTTATGTTTACATAGGATATATGAAATATATTTCTAAGAATCTTTCGAAACTATGCTTATGCATGATTTTGTATTCACAAGGTTTGGACAAGTCTCCAATTGGACTGGGAGACATATCATTATTAGAAGAAGCTATTAATGATACTACTGGTGACGGCCTGCCCATTTTTTTAGTGTTACATTTGGAAGACTTTATATTCTCCATATTAGCAGCATGAATCTACCTGACTTCATTCATATTGAGCTTATTTTAATAATGGTGTCGATAGATACATTTTATATCAATTATCATAATAGTTCTCCTTCATGGTGGAAAGGATCGTGTTCCATTTTATGCAAAGTTATAGGTGCTATGTAGCATCCCATTCGATTATAATATCACTTTGAGTCACATCTAGTGATGTCACATGAGGTCACATTCTCAAATATTTTTGTACATTTACATCATGGGAGGAACAAATGAAGGTTATGTCAAATCTATTCCATCGCATTCTTCCTCATGATTTTCTATCAGAACATCCAAAGGAAGTTGGCTTTTGCCTCTGGTTGTTGTATCCAGATCCTAGTTTGCAACATAAAGCTCAAAAAATTGTTCAATTTGAATTCATTAATGAGGTTCACGATGTATTGACTAAAAGACAAGTTGCTGTGAATGTTGATGAAGAAGATGTAGAGACATAATTGTTGTTAAATTTTTTGTTGTGTTTGCAAAAACAAAAGAAGGAAAGAGCCTATAAATTAGCTCAAGATGTGTATTCTTGATGTGTGTTAGTCCTGCGACTATAGGACAAAGGGACTCAATCTTTCCTAGTAAAAATCATATAGCTAGAGATACAACAAACAAGTCCCAAAAGTTTATGTATGAAAACAAGGAAAGCCTAAAGTGTAACAATAAGTCAATAGATAAAGAATCATATGTAGCTGAAACAGGAAAAGGTGGCTTCCATCAGGAGGAAATTTCTAACAGGTCAAACACTTTTACATCAAAAGGGGCAAGATTGATGAAAACTTTCAAGCATCTAGAACAGGTATATTTTTCCATGCAAGGAAAAATTGAGCCATACAAAAAGGATTGTAGTAATTCTTGGAGTTCTTAAAAATTCCCACATAAAATGTCTAGTATCGATCTTTTGAATGGGGATGCTAACAAAATTAGAGACAAGAAACTATTAATGTGGATCATTTTGGTTTTTTTTTTACAGTATACGTAACTATGCTCATTACATCTTGTTTGAAGTACGAGCCACTTTATGACATGGAGACCTGCTTAATACTACAAATTTGATATGCTCGATGAGATTTGACCAAGATCATGAATTATTTGCAATAGTTAGAGTGTTTAAGAAGATCAAAGTCTTTGGTTCTGATGTAGCTTTGAATGAAAATGTAGACATTCATTATCCTATTGTTGAGATGGCTAGTAACACGAAGCTTAGTAATATCTACTGGAACAATTACATCAAAATATATGTTGCATCAACTGATTATGATGGTATAGTATAACTTTGGGGATGTTAACATAGGTCAAAATTTTACACAGTATATAGTGAACGTCAGAAATGGGCATGGTTTATAGACTTTTCCCAAGTGTGCCCAACAAAGCTAGCAAGTGCAAGTGATGATTGCGCTGTGAGACTTTGGAGAATTAATCAGCGAAGCAACATTGGTACAATCAACATTGTGGAAAATGTTTGTTGTGTGTAGTTTCCACCTGATTCTGTGATCCAGGTGGATGTTTGTGGCCACCCACCTATCCCATTTAGACCCCCACAACTGTCTCTTTCAGCTTTTTCAGTTTCCGTAATTGCAGCACAATTTACTATTTTTAGTTGTTTTTCGGGTCCTGAACTTTCGGAGCCGTTTTGAGGCCCTAAACGACGTTGTTTGGGAAATCTAGGGGTAACATGGGCCCATGGACTGATATTTCCCTTCCCAAAGTGGTAGTGCTCAGATAGATCTTTCTAATGAGCTATCATACGTATCAAACGAAGATCGTATGCCAAAGTTACGACCCTGGGAAATTAATGTACCAATTTACCCAAATGGGGCCCACAATTTGGTGTTTCATCTTCTAGGGTTAGGTTTTGGGATGTGAAGGGTTTTTCATTGTTTCTCAACAATAAATAGGCCTTCGAGCCTCATTGTAACACAGTTCGAAGGCATGTAGCCGCCACATCTCTTCTCAGAGATAAGCTACCATCGCCCTAGCTGGTTTATTTCCATTTCTAGTTGTAAGCATATTTCAGTACTTTCCATTAATAAAATGAAGCATTATTTGTGTTGCATCTTTGTGTATATGGTTATCTCTGTATTTTGTTGTGTTCCTATTTAAGTCTGGATCATTCTGCAAATATGATGTTATGATTTGTGCAATAAAAAATTCCATGGTGCACTTTGGCGAGTCATGGGAAGGCTATTAGTTATGTGAAGTTCATAGATTCCAGAAGAAATGTTTTTTCATCTATAGATTACACACTCAAGTTGTGGGATCTTACAAAAGAAAATTATCTTGGGGTATTCAATAATGCTTGTATTTTGACCTTTACTGGTCATACCAATGAGAATGATTTTGTGGGGATTTTTTGTCGTGGATGGATATATTGCATGTGGTTCAGAGACAAATTCTATTTTTGCCTACTACAAAACTTTGCCTATGCCTATGGGTCACATAGATTTGGATTTGTAGACCCTATATCTGGTCAAGAAATGGAAGATAATAGTGGTCAATTTGTTTCAAGTGTATGTTGGAAAGGGAAATCAAAACTTGTGGTGGTTGCAAATTCCACTGGCAATATTAACTTGTTAGAGATGGCTTGAGAGTTGAAAAAACCATCATGGTGTAGTTTTTTGTAAGATCAAAAAAAGAGTGCCCAATTATTCCCTTTATTCCCCGAGATTGTTGTCGTATTTGATATATACTTAATGGAAGGGAAGCAATTGAGAATTGGTTGTGACTTGGAATTTTGAGGGCATGATATATAACACATCCACTGCCAGGATTGGTGAAGATATTTCTTTGGCTTGGATATCACCGCTTGTGAAGGTGCTATGAGATGCATGGTAGTTTGTGTAAAAAATGTGACTTATATTGGAGCTTGAAATTGTGATTAGCCTTGGTCTTAAATCCCATCTCAAATCACATTTATAGTTATCAGTGGCAATATTATTATCAAATATGACCTGCGCTAAAACCTAAAGATGTGACTCACTTGGAAATGTGACATGCGCTAAAGTATAAGATGTGACTTACACTTGAAAATGTGACCTTTGCGACTTGCACTAAATCCTACGAATACAACTTGAACTTGAAAATGTGACTTGTGCTAACACTTGGACTTGTAGCTACATTATAATGTAGATCAACAACCCGTGTAATAACACTTGACAATTAAAAGCATATTGTTCTGAGTTTAGATGCCTCAATTCACCATTGAGATAATCAATTGAAAACTGTTAGATATCTGTTGAACTGTGGAATATTTGCTTAGGTTAAATATGCATCTTATTACTCAATGTTGGATAGTAATTCATAGGTCAAAACTACATTCCAAGAACTCTATAGAAAGTGTTAGAAAATACAAAGTGGTAGCTTATTAATTAAACTTTTCCTTAACCTTAATACTTACTTGTGAACTTAGTTAGTCTTCTTGTGTTCTTTATTCAAATATTTTCATCAAACAAATATCAAGAACAGGAATAGCAGCAACAGAGGAAACAAATATTAGGCTCTCAACCAGGGTGAAACCCCTCCAAGGGGAAAACCCAAAAAACCCTTCTCTTATAGAATATGCTTCAAATGAGATAAAAAGAACAAAACCCTAGACCATGTCCTCCTCCAAGTACCGAGTCATCCCTTCAACAAGTCCTTCTCTTGATTCTACACCAACCAACATCAAAATACAACTTTGACTTGCCAGCTTCAATATTGCAACTCGTCCTACAACTTCGACCCTATAGTTTCGGCCTTGCAGCTGGTATAGAAACCCTAATACAACTTCCTCCTAAGGCCTTCCTAGAGAAATATAGCTATCCCTAAGTTCAATGAGGTCAAAATAGAGTATTCTTCCTTCTAGGTATAAGATGTTGTACTACATCCTTCTGCAACTCGAACCTAGAATTTCGGCCCTCCCAAAAATCTGCAGAAAACGTAATCCCCCACACATGTGAGAGAGATAGAGCCCAAAAACAGAAATTTCACTTCCTCCTTGGATTTCTCCTTCCTTCTAGACCTTTTCTTGGAGCATACAAGCTCATGAATTGACATAATACACACACACACCCATATATATTATTGAATGATGATTTTTACATAAAGAGCCCCTAGCTTATATACCACCTTGAGTGCCTCTTGGTGAAAGGGCATGATCTTTTGATCGTGCCCTTTTACCTAATTCATCTATAATTACAAAAATATTATTTTTTACATAACATTCCCTTCCTCTCAAAAATATGCTTTGTCCTCAAAGCATACGTAATGATGGGTGTCATTGACAAAACACTTATGTCTCCCAGGAAGCTTCTTCTTTTAGTATGTCTTTCCAATTAATTAGGTATTCTTTGATTTCCCTTGATTGTAACTTCTTTTCCTTGGTGAAGATGATAACTTCTAGTTCTAAAGTGATCTTCCCTTCATCATCTAATGTCGAAATTGTTTTCTATGCCACTTGGTGTTTTCCAAGTGCTTTCTTAAGGCAAGATATAGGGAAGATGTTGTGAATACGACTTTTATTAGGAAGGCTCAAACTATATGCTACTTGGTTGATCTTTTTATTAATATGGTATGGTCCATAGAACCTTAGTGCCAATTTTTTTCTTCCCTTTTGTTTTAAGTGTTGAAGAAAGTGTAACTAGGTTCGATATTTACAAATGTAATTTTGATCTTTGTACTTGTCAAGAAAAAGAAATATTATTTTTCAATTATGAGAATGAGTTTCTTGCTCATTTCATAGGTCTATGGAAGTCAGAGTCAAATAGATATTCTTGAGCATATATGTAATGGATATAAGTCTACCTAGTGACTAGATTAGCCCTCCAAGACTAGCACAATCCTCATGAAGAAGACAACAAGCAAAATGATAAAGAGAGCAGTCATCCCAGCCTCAAACTGAATTAAATAGATTAAAGAAAGTCATGTTGGCTCAATAAAAGGACACAACACTTCATTTTGTCACGTCGACTCAAATAGAGAGACCTAACCACTATATATATGCAGTTAGGGTCACCACTGAAAATTAAGATTTCAGATTCTTCTTTGAAATTTAGATCGGTGTAGTAGGTACAGGAATCTCATATCAAGACAGTAGAACAATGTCTCAGATCTATGAAAATTTAGGTAAGTACAGGACCTCAGATCCTCTCTGATGGGTACAAGAATCTGAACCTCGCATTACAGAAGGTTACATCTCGGATGCCCCTGTTATCTCAGGTATAATTTCAGTAAGCAGATTACAGTCTTCTCCTCCTTGGTGGTGACAGTCTAGGGTGCAAGAATAGACCACAATTACAATCTTGTTATAGATGTAATGACATAGACCTTAGTTTTGATCATTGTCTCAGTATGTTTGTTATGAAGAATATGAAGATGATGCACTAATCATTGTCTCGACATAATAGTAATCCCACAACAATACTCTCTCAACATATTGTACACAATTATGATATCAACATAATGATCTTGGTGAAGACAAGGGCATGATGAATACCTCAGTTAGAAGAATGCAAAAATGATCTAGGTAAAGGAACAACAATGGTGCAACAATAATGACCTCAATGATGCAACAATGATGACCTCAATGGTGCAGCAATGATGATGATCTCAGCAGTGTCAAAGATGAGGATTGGTGTCTTGGTCTTGGAGTGGCCTAGTAGGTCAAGGGTCAAGGTCTTGGTATTTGTCAAATGGAATCTCTAGAAGAAGAATTGAATGTGGGTTTTCCTCTCCAAGAGGGAGAGGTTTTTTCCCTAGAAGAAAGCCAAACATATTGTGTTCTTATCTCTTTGGTTTTGGTAGCTATTTGATGAAATAAGAAACACACACTCTAATAATGTTAAAGAGAAGATTGTGCTAAGAAGAAAATTAAAATGCCTCACAAATAGTTATCAAGTTAAGAAGAATCACATCAATCCTACTTTCCCTAGATTTTTCAACATGGTATCAGAGCTAAGGTGCTAAAGTCAAAGGAAGGGCAAAAAAAGAGACATATAAGGACAAGTCTTCAAGAAGGGCATCAAAGCAAGAGCTTTGTAAAGATTAAAGGATTAGCTCACAATAGTAGTCTACAACAACAAAGGCTTTTGTCAAAGAATGAAGTTTCGATCACAAGTACTCAGAACTTGGGTTCATGGTAGCAATTTTGATGCCTCTCATAGTCTTAGTCTATGTCATACCACAAGGATCTCAATATAGAATGAAGTTGTTCATTGATGGATATCAATACCATAAAATAATCATCATGGAAAGCAACATCAAGACTCTATGGTTCTACACAATGTTGCATACTACAAGGTTCCATAATCCACTTATGTGATAACAAGCCAATGCTACCTAAAGTTCATCAATAGGTTGTGAATCATAAGAATTAGATGTATAAGTAAAATAAACTTGAATACAATAAGGCAAGCTTCATACCATTACATCAAGGATCTTATACGAAGGAAGCATCAATGCATCTGCTTCAACCATCATCAAATAAATCAAGGTGAATATTTCATCTTCACATGAAAAGTAAGTATCTTTTCAATTTATATATTTGGTTAAATGACTTCATGATTGCAAGGACATCTATAGGTTGGATGGGCCATCAAGATTCCTTGCATGAAGAAGGAGGATAGACATAGTCCTCTAAGTAGCTGAAGTCATTAAACATATCAATAGGTCTCCTATGAATTTATGGAAAGGGATGCTTAAGAAATATCCCCTCACATAGCAATATTGGAGACATCAAAGTGATATAGGTGATAAACTCATTCTCTAAAGATGAAATGAAGAAGGTCACATATTCTTCATGAAAGTAAAAGGGTATCAAGGATGTAGGATATCTTCATAAGATCACATCTACAAGATCTAGGAAGGAAGATAATCATCATCATTCTAATTGATATGCAAGGTAAAAAATGTCCATGAACAAGAAGGTTACCTCATTCAACAACTTGTGGTATCTATGATAGATAGAGAAAGACAAGTTGATGGCAGAAATATTGAAGGTTAAAAGAACTCAACCTTCTACAGAAAGGAAAGGCAAGGTTGGTCCTCAAGCAAAACAAAATAAGTATAGTTAAGATTCAATGCTATAGAAATATTTTGGAAGCTCATATCACTAAAAGATGGAGGAAGCTGAAGAAATGGACCAAGGAAAGAGGGAGTAACAAATCTCTCCTATGAGTAAGATAATATCCCTCACAAAAGGGTCCTATCATAAGCTCCTAAATCTTGTGTTAAAATATATGACAATGGTAATAAGATGCATCATGGCATCATGAAAGGATTAGAAACAAGAGCTCATAAAATCTTCATAAGGACCATGAAGGACAAAAATCAATGGCAGATAACATGTAGGATATATAGCTCTTGGGAACCTCAGTGGAGATTGAAGGAAAGAAAGGAGTCATCCAAGGCTCATCATACATCAAGTCAAAAAGGAAACATTTGCCAATTGGGGATATACAAGATGCTCAAAATTCTCCAATGGAATCATCATCGTAGGGTTCACTAATATAGAGAGGAAGCAAGTTTTTCAACAAGAACTCCAACATATGGAATCCATGACATGATGATATGACATGAAGCAGATCAATGGATTGAAGATATTTTCAATCAAGGAAGATACTAGAAGAAGCCTCAATGACCTAAAGGTAAAATAAGGTATGTATGATTGTGTTTAATATTATAATGTCATGTCATATGGTTGCAGGTAACATGGACCATTGCTTCTATATTAAGAAGCATGATCAAGAGAAAAAGGATCTCCTTCTCTGAAAGGATGCAGGAAGGCATAAAGTCAAATTAAGGTGAAATCAACATAATATGTCCTCATATGAAGTATGAAGTGGTTGACTACAGCTAAGAAACTTTGATTGAAATCCTATGGAATGGAATGAGTGAGGAAGGAAGAGATTGTGAGATATGCAACCATGATGAAGGCAATTAGCATCCAATAGACCAAGAATATTTGACAAGGAAATCTCCTAGAAGGATATGAAGACTCTGATGAAAGTCTGAAAAAGATGGAGACCCTTGACAATGGATATATTTGGGAGATGTGTCAACATGAATGTAGGATTCTGATACCTACAGGAAGATGTCATGATGAAGAGCCATCTAGTAAGGTACAATTTGATTTGAATGTTATGTTTTGGTTTCTTGAATAATATCTGGATGAGTGCATGCAGGGCTACTGGAACACGAGTTGTAAGTACAAGTACAACTGGCATTCATGTGGTGGATGGAAATTCCTGAAAGAAACATGATGGGAAAGAAGTAGATATATGACGAAGGTTCCAAATATGTATCAAGAAGGCCACTTTCCATAAAGAGGAATGACATGACGCACCAAGAAGGAAAATGATCGATGGTTGATGCCATACAAGAAAGAAGCTCAACTAAATTTTATGACATGAAGGAGGGAGGTTGATCAAGCAGCTAAAGGACCCACAAAGAAGAATTTGTTGATATATATAAGGGTCCCTAGCTAAGAGGGGGCTCTGACAGGTCCCTGATCAAGAGGAATTTTGAATTAATATCACCCATGATTACAAAGGAGTGACAATTGTGTTTTTCCATGTCATGTGTCATGCAATAGACTAGGACTAACATCCATAAGTCTAGATGAAGGCCACGAATGGAAATGTAGACACATGGTAGGCACAACATTCGTTCCTTCACTTGGGAAGAAAGAATGGGAGGATTGGGTAATCATCTAGCATCTGATACTCTTTGAGGATGTGTAGGGAATCCAAGACAAAAGTAGGTAAGAGGACCGATATTCTTTGAGGGTTGGGAACCCAAGATAAGAAGAGTCCTAGAAGGTCATACTCAATGAACACCTAGGTGGGTATGTACCTTAAGAGACAATGATTAAGGTGTCTATAAATAATTGCTCTCGCCCGCAGTATAACTCATGGCCTTTGGAGAGATGGAGTTGTTAGTCAAGGCCTTGCACTATGACAATGTTGATTGATATGATGCTATACATATGGGATTACCACCCTGATTCTTCTTATGAGAAATTCTTCAGATTAGGAATGACCAAGTACCATTATAAATACCTCCCTAGTTAAGAGGGAGTGTTGAAGAAAGTGTAAGTAGGTTCGGTATTTACAAATGTAATTTTGATATTTGTGCTTGTCAAGAAAAAGAAATATTGTTTTTAAATTATGAGAATGAGTTTCTTGCTCATTTCATAGGTCTACGAAAGTAAAAGTCAAAGAGCTCTTCTTGAGCATATGTGTAATGTATATAAGTCTACCTAGTCACTAGATTATCCCTCCAAGACGAGAACAATACTCATGATGAAGACAACAAGAAAAATGATAAAGAGAGCAGTCATGTCAGCCTCAAATTGAATTAAATAGACTAAAGAAAGTCATTTCAACTCAATAAAAGGACACAACACTTCACGTTGTCATGTCGTCTCAAATACATAGACCTAACCACTATATATATGCAATTAGGGTCACCACAGAAAAGTAAGCTTTCAAATTCTTCTTTGAAATTTGGATGGGTGCAGTAGGTACAAGAATCTCAGATAAAGACAGCAAAACAATGTCTTGGATCTTTGAAACTTCAAGTAAGTACATGACCTCAAATCCTCTCAGATGGGTACAAGAATCCGAACCTCACATTACAAAAGGATACATTTCGGATACCCCTGCTATTTCGAGTATAATTTCAGTAATAAAATTACAGTCTTCTCCTCCTTGGTGGTGTCAATCTAGGGTGCAAGGACAAACCACAGTCACAATATTGTTATAGATGTCATGACATAGACCTTAGTGCTGATCACTGTATCAGTATGCTTGTTATGAAGAAGATGAAGATGATACTCTAATCGTTGTCTCGACATAATAGTAATCCCACAACAATACTCTTTCAACATACTGTACACAGTTATGGTATCGACATAATGATCTTGGTGAAGACAAGGACATGATGAAGACCTCGGTGCATCGATGAAGACATGATGACAATAACAGAGAAGAATGAAAAAATGATCTAAGTAAAGGAACAATAATGGTGCAACAATAATGACCTCAATGACGCAGCAGTGGTGACCTCAATGATGCAGCAATGATGATGATCTCAGCAATGTCAAAGATGAGGATTGGTGTCTTGGTATTGAAGAGTCCTAGTAGGTCAAGGGTCAAGGCCTTGGTATTCGTCAAATGGAATATCTATAAGAAGAATTGTGTGCTGGTTTTCCTCTCCAAGAGGGAGAGGTTTTGGCCCTGGAAGAAATCCAAGCATCTTGTGTTATTGTCTCTCTGGTTTTGGTAGCTATTTGATGAAATAGGAAACACACACTCTAATAATGTCAAAGAGAAGATTGTGCTAAGAAGAAAATTAGAATGCCTCACAAATAGTTATCAAGTTAAGAAGAATCACATCAATCCTACTTGCCCTAGATTATTCAACATTAAGGACACCTACTTGTAAGGCTGGAGTTTAACAAAGACCCATTCTCCAACTTCAGAATATCTTTATGTTTTGTTTCAGTCAGCCTTCTACTTCATATGATTTCTTGCAATATTTATATTTTCCTTTAGTGCTTAGATGACCTTTTGTGTTTCTTCTAACGGATCTTTAACAATTGGAAGTTTTGTCTTGATAATTGCAAGGTCCTTCCATTTAGGAGGTTCTTAACTGTACAGACCTTGAAATGGAGTCATTTTCGTTGAAGGGTGGTAAGTGGAATTGTACCACCATTCGGCGAGATGTAACCATTGAGCCCACTTATTTTGTTTGGTTGTTGCATAACACCATAGGTAGGCTTATAGACATTTATTGCCAATTTATGTTTGACCATTTGTTTGAGGATGGTATGTTGAACTCATGTTGACGTAGGTTCCTATATGTTTCAAAAATTCCTTCCATAAATTACCTTTGAATTTGGCTTCTTTATCACTAACAATGACTTTTGGAAACCCATGTAATTTGTAGACATTCTTGCAAAATATTTCGACCATTTGTTTTGTTGAGTTTTATTTCCTCATTCCAATGAAGTGTGCATACTTGGTGAATTTTTCAAATACTACGAGAATTTTTTCCTTGCCATCAGACATAGATAACCCTTCGATAAAGTCCATTGATATTTCCTTCCAATTCTAATTTGGAATATTTAAGGGATGGAGCAGTTCAGGTTTCATAATGTTCTCATTTTTATTTCTTTGGCATTATCGCATTCTACTACATATTTTTGAATATCATTATTCATTCCCTTCCAAAAAAATGATTGGCCTGCATTATATTAGGTTTTAATGAAACCTACGTGTTCGACTGACCACTGAGTCATGGGACTCTTTGAGAACTTTGGCTTTAAATTTAGAATTTGGGCTTAGGTAAATTCTCCCCTTGTACCACAAAATATCATTTTTCCATTCAAAATTTGAATTCTTAGGAGAGTTATTGATTATAGATCTTGTTTCTATATCTTTTGCATACTCATTTCGAATTTCATTAAGCCATTCTAGGATAGCAACTAAAATTGCAAGTAATGATGATTCTTCGTCTTTCCTGGACAGAGCATCTACTACCATGTTTTCTTTCCCTTTCTTATGTAATATATCCATGTCGAAGGCAAAAATTTTGTCAGTCCACTTTTGTTGTTATGTGCATAGTGTTTTCTATTAGAGGAGGTGCTAAAGACTATTATGGTTTGTTTGTATTAAGAACTTACTTCCCAAGAGATATTGCCTCCACTTAGCTAATGCATGGATAATGGCGATCTTTTCCTTATTGTACGTAGATTTGAGACATTCTCATTGGTTGAGCTTCCTACTTTCAAATGCTATTAGATGACCATCCTACATCAATATTGCTCCTATGCCAAAACCTGAAGTGTTAAATTCAATTACAAAAGGATTGTAAAAATCTGGAGTTGCTAATACATGTGCCTTAAACATGATTTCCTTTAAGTCTTCAAAACATTTTTCTTCCTTATCATCCCATTGGAAGGAGTTATTTTTCAACAAATTTGTTAGGGGTGTAGATACATGAGCATAATTTCAAATAAACATTTGATAGTGTCGAGTTAACCCTAAGAATCCTCTTAATTTGGAGATGTTAATTTGTCTAGGTCATTCTTTTATCACTTTGATCTTATTAGGATATACTTTTACTCCTTCCTTGGATATTATGTGTCTAACATACTCTTCTTTTCCAAAAGTGTACTTGGACATCTTTGGATAGAACTAATGTTCTTCTAATATAGTGAGAACTTGCTCGAGATGTTATAAATGTTATTTCCATGTTTTTCTATATATTAGAACATTGTCAAAGAACACTAACACAAACTTCCTTAGATACAGATAAAATACCTCACTCATGGTGGCTTGGAAGGTTGTTGGAGCATTAGTTAATCTGAATGGCATTACTTTAAACTCATAATGACCTTTTCAAAAAGCAATCTTTGCTATGTCCTCTAACCTTATTCTGATCTGGTAGTATCTCAATCTCAAGTCGAATTTTGAAAAGTATTGCATCTAGAAATTCATCTATAAAGGGGATCATAAACTTATTCTTAATTGTTACCTTGTTCAATCCTCAATAATCTACAGACAATCTAAAGGACCCATCCTTCTTTCAGACTAAAACAACTGGAGCAGCATATGGACTTCTACTTTTTGTAATGATTCCACACTTTAAAATATCTTGGACTAATCTTTCGATTTCAATTTTTTGATGGTGTGGATACCTATAAGGCTTGATGTTGACATGGTCTGACCCTGATTTGATTTTGATTATGTGCTCAATTCCTCTTTCATGCAACACCTTCATAGGGAGATCTTTGAACACCTTTTTGTGTTTTTGGATCAATTTTTGAACTTCATGTGGTAGTTCTTGAACTTCAAGTGTTTCTTCGCTAACCATTTTTGAATCCAACATCTCCATCTGATGACATTGCACTACATATGTTGGTGCTTCCTTCCAAAGAAACTTCATCATCTAGTATGATGACACAATTTGATTCTAAGGGGATTGGAACCCAAATAACTTGAATTTCTACCCCTCTCATCTAAAATTTATAAATTTCTTTTGATTGTTCGCAGAGTAAGTGCATAGGGTTTGTATCCATTGGATACCTCGGACTACATCCACTCATCCTAATGGTACAATGTAGAATGGAGATTCAAGATTATAGTCTTGAATCTGTAATTTGACTTTATGGAATTTCCCTACTTTTTAAATTTTATTTCCATTAGCTACCATCACTTTCATGTTGGGCATGGGATATGCGAAAATGTTGAGCCTTTTCATGATATTTGAGTCCAAAAAGTTGTGGGTGTTTCTAGTATTTATTAGAACCATTACATTGGTTTTTTTGATATTTCCTTTTAACTTTAATGTCTGGGGTTGATATATACCTGTCTTGGCTAATAATGACACTTGCGGAATATTCTCATTATCTTATTCTGGAGAAAATTGTGGAGAATCTTCAACTTCTTCTAATTTTGATTCTTCACTATTTGAATCATTGGTTGCTTCACATGTATACAGATTCTTGGTCTCTTTTCCCTTAGCACATTTATGTTTAGTATACCATTTTTTGCCACAACGTATGCACTTACCCTCTTTCATTCTTTTCATTTACAAAATAGTTTTGTCTCCTTCACGTAGATGTGGTGGAACATATTTTGTATTATCTGCATTAGCAGTTGAGGAAAATATTTGTCTCGAATATAGTCTTTCAACCTTTGGCCACTATATCCTTTCAAGCTTCTTTTCTGCAACTTTTTCTTTTTGTCTTACTTCTTCTACAGAAGTGATGTCACGAAGTTTAAGCTTAGTTGGAGATGTGGTTTAAGTCCTGTGATGTATGATTGAATAAGATGAGTCTCTGATAACACAGGTACTTGTGTATCTAGAGTTTCCCATTCTATAGTGTATTTGTCCACATCTCCTTTTTGTTGTAGCCCAGTGAGTGTTTCAAAGAACTCTTCTTATTTGACACCTTGGAACCTCTTAAAGAATGTGTTTTTGGATTTCTTCCAACTGATAGCATGTGTCGTTTTCCTCCACCACATATACCAATTATATGCTTTGCCTTCCATTTGTATGGATACATGCCTGATCTTTTCATCATCATTGTCAATATTGTAAATCTCAAAATATTCTTCTGCTTTATTAAACCATGCAACACTATATTTCTTGTTACTGTCAAATTGGAGAACTCAAGTTTTACTCTTCATTGATATGTAGCAAATGGTGGAGTGAAGAAGGGGTATTGATTCAAGAGTTGCATATTTTGAAAGTTCGTGTTACTATTTTGTTGATTGGCCATGGACAATTCTTTTGGAGACTGAGGGATCTGATGTGAGTCTGATGAGTTTGATGTATCTGAAGAATTTGGACATCGAGTAGCTTTTTTATTCTAGGTTATTTGATCAAGTGTAATTTTCAAATTGTCACAAATACAGGTCAGCATCACCATTGCTTGATCATGAGTTATTGGTGCTGCATTATGATTTCAATCCACCTTATTTGAAAGGATTGCATGATCTTTTTTAAATTCGTTATGATTATGCTCGAGTTGATTCTCTATTCTCTTTGTTGCATCCTGGAGCTCCTTGATTTCATTAGAATATATGGTAACCTTATTCTCAAGATCTATCAATTTTTTACTAAAAGCATCCATCATCATAGATGCAAACATTGATCGAGTATGTGATGGTGTATATATTTTCCAGCTTAACCTCCTTCTTCCTTTCTAGCTTAACCTCCTCCTCTCTCTCTCTCTCTCTCTCTCTCTCTCTCTCTCTCTCTCCTCTCTCTCTAATATAAAATATATATATATATATATATATATATATATATATAAATATATATATATGCGAGCAATTGTTTCGCCGTCGTATTCTTTCAATTGCCCCCCCACCTTGCGTTTACCTCTCTCTCTCTCTCTCTCTCTCTCTCTCTATATAATAATATATATTATATAGATAGATAGAATTAATAATAAACTCTCTCTTTTCTTTTTCTTTTTTAAATATTTATAATATAACTTATATATGAATAATATATGACTTTAATATATAACTATAAATTTCATATAGATTTTTTGATATATAAAACTATATACCAACTAATAGGCTAACAAAATGGTAAAATGAAATGTGACTGTTGAATGTTAGGATAGTCAATGGAATTGGTGGATTGAACAGAATCGACCAACAATGGATGATGGCGGCAAGGAATGGTCTGGGGACAACGAGTGTTGGCGGGAGTTATGCAATGCTGTCATAAATGGTTAAGGAAGTAGGTGACAAAAGGATAGGCAGACATAAATGAAATAGGACGAGCCAACAAGAAAGAGAAAAAATGGCAAAGGAATAACAAGGGATAATAGCTGATAAGGTCACAATAGTCGAGCAGCTGTCGGCGGTTTTAAGGGTCCAACAAGGGACATGGTAGCGGAGAACAAACAAGATGACGATAATTGTACAAGTTGGGGGCGTGTCATATAAGAATAGGAAAATATGGTAGTGGATAGGCAAATGGTCGAGAAAAAAATTGCGGGGGAATGACAGGGTAGGCACAACAGCAACAGGAGGAAGATGGGAACAAAAAAACAAGGGTGTTGGAAAGATGGATGGCGTTGTGAAGAGAAGGGAAATATAGTGTCTGGTTGGAATTCATGATGACAGTGTTCACTACGGAAAGGAACTTCCAAAAATGTGAATGATGGAACAATAACAAAATAGGGAATGATTTAGCACAATCTTGAAAACCCTGGCCAGAGGACTAAACCTACTTTGATACCAGATGGAGCATACAAGATCATGAATTGAGAGAACATGAATATATATATATATATATATATATATATATATATAAAATATAATTATATATTAGTATATTATATTGAATGATGATTTTTACATAAAGAGCTGATGACTTATATACCGTCATTCTTCTTTCTTCTAGCTTCCTAGCTACAGATCGAATTGTTTCTTGGGAGATTGAACTTCATGGTGAATGAGTCCCAAATGAGATTGGACTGCTTCTTTATATAGCCTTCTCAAGGGGTTGAATAACCTCAAGGTTGACTTTTAGCTACTAGGGATGAATTGTACTTTTAGAGTTTCCAAAACTTTCTATACTCAAAAATAATTCTTTTTCCCAATTACATTTTGCCTATAATGATCTTATAGACATGATGTCGACTCCTTTGACTCATGGCAATGAATCCTAAGACCTAACAAACCCTAAAAGCATGAGAACATGCTTTTACCTAAAATACCATCAATAATGAGCATGAAACCCATGCTTTCAAAATAACTTTTTCTTTTTCTTATTTTGTTTGTTACAGGGGATATATATTGAAATGAGTACAACAAAAATTATAAAGGCTGAAACTAGTTACAATCTTCAACACTCCCTCTTAACTAGGGAGGTATTCATAATTATACAACCAGTACAACATCATTCTCAAACTAAATATTTGTCATAAGAAGAGTTGGATTGATAAGCCAACTATAAGCAACACCAATATGACCATCACTTCCTTTGAGGCCTAATTAGACAAGCTCCATTTCATTTAGGAGAATTATGCTGGGAGGGTTTATGTGTGATACCAAAATACCTCTACAAGGAACATACCCCATCCAGATGTTCACAAGGTATGCCCTTTTCAAACTATTCTTATCTTGGATCTCCATTCTTGAGTTCTTGGAATGTACATCCTCAAGGATGTTGAGAAGTCTAGGGCATTAATAGTTAGGTGATTTCTCGCATTATGATAATTGCTTGTGATAGAATTTTTCTTATTGATTGTGATCTTATTTTATTGTAGTTATTATTGTATTATGTTCCTCAAGATAATTACCAAATCATGAACAATAAAGAGACGAGAGACACAGTATGTAGGCTTTGTCAGCTAGGGCCAAAACCTTTCTCTTTGAGAGGAAAACCCAAATGCAATTCTTATTATAGATCTTCAATTGATGAATACCAAGACCATGAGAAATACCCTTAACACTATAGTCCTCCCAAGACCAAGTCACTAACCTCCTCTTTAACGTTTCTCTTCTTCTTGCTCTTCTCAGATTCCTTTAAATTCTCGACCTCTTCTTGTAGGTCTGCAACCCTATCACATACACCCTAGATGTTTTCGCTCCTTATATAGTCTCCTCAATAGGGAGACTTCTTTCACTTACTCAGATTTCTTGAGCAAAGTCCTTTCCCAAACTTGATCACCCTTTTCTATTGCAAACATCAGCCTATACTTTCCAACTTTCGAACCCTCAATTTTTCGCATGTGTGAGGGGAATCTGGCCCAAAGATAGTCCTTCGATGATGACCCTCTCATTCATTATTTTCTCTTCCTCATTCGCTGATATAGAGACTCTTTCTTGCACTTCTTGCTTCTACTTTCTTTCCTAAATTTCTTGTATCCAAATGAGGATGAGCATTAGTATATATAGTCATTTGTCCATGGCAGTTAGGCCGACATGATCTCTGGAGTGGGCTGACTTCATCTTCTAGGATTCTCCCTTCATCATAGGCTGACTTGATGAGGGCCAGTGACAAGGTCTTGGAGGGTGACTTTACTTAGACAAACATGACTCTTTACAATGTGTAGCATGCCTTCATTACATGACGATGACTCTTTATAATTTTATGACTAGATGACAATATTCCTAAGGGCTCTCAATGGGAGCCTATACTAAAATAAAATCTATTTGTCGTGAAACCCATGATCCAAGCATTACAATAATTTTATTTTTCTTCTTTACACCTCTTACATAAAATCATAATTATATGTCATTATGAACACTGAACCTAGTTACACTTTTCAACAAAGGAAACCACAGATTCTTATCCAATCCTCTATCATTATTTCCTCATCACCTAAATAAGAGAATGCACATGTGACACTAATCATCACTCCCTCTCAACTAGAGAGGACATCCCTATTCTCCTTTTGATTAGAGAATAAATCCCATATCCTCTTTAGGGAGACTCCTTTGCTCCCTCTAAAAAACCATAGGATATTCCTGACTTCCTTTAAAATTGGGAAGTACCCACCACAAGCCTTATAACTTGTATTCAAAAGAGTGTCAGCTACTTGATCTTTATAGCTACATGGCTCCCTCTTTCTTTCACATCTCTTATATCGATCTTGCTTCCTTTCGAGATATCATGGAGCCCACTTTACTCCTCAATATTGTGATGGGATCTTGCTCATCTTTTCTTGCTCATCACTTTCATCTTGTCATTGTTGATGAAGGCCTCATATTGAGCATTTCCATAGCTTCTATGTGAAAGTGATCTCCCTTATTTACCTTCATGTTATCTTATTATACTTCTACCTTCCAATCCCAAGATGAGCATATCTTGACTTCATCATTGTCAAGTATCAGATATTGAGCTTCCCTCAACATTCTTCATACATTCCTTCCATACAATTGAACTTGCCTCAACTTTCATCATGTATTCCTACAACATCCTTATAGGTAGAAAAATAATATGTTAACCAGGTAACCAATAATAAATAAAAAAAGACTTACCTCATCATGATGACATTCTCAAACGAGCATCAACATAATCATGGACATATCCATATGAATCTTCATGCATCAGAGCGCCCAAGGATTGAACTTGATTACCAAGTTAGAGCTTCTCTTCCAGAGATTATACTGGATGTTACCCATTATGTTACATATTCTAGAGAAAGCCTTAATCATATATTCATTCTTAACTAAGTCAAATTCTTCCTTCTAAACATCATATATACTAATCACGCTACATGTGAAATTTATCAAGAGTCACTTTCAATATACATTCCTATGCTTCTTATTCCGTCATCTAGCTATGTATCACATTGCATTCCTTCATCTCTTTAACAATATTGTTTCCATATTATATGGAAGGTATACTTCCCTAGTCATAATGCTACATCCAAGAACCTTCTAAAATGATGGTTCTTAAAAGATCATGATGATCCATCTTAGCAAGATGATTTCCTCTAACTTAATGTTAGAAAATAATTGGATGAACAATATGTAAAATGGTCTATCTATCCTTGAAGACTAGATGATTTCTATAAAGCAACTTAACCAAGTAGACTCTATATATGCCTTTATCACATGATGCACTCTATGATGTTATGCAAAATCAATATTCATATATAAACAATAATGCATACTATCCTAAAGGAAAGATTAATCTTTATAGGAAAGCTGACAAATAAAGGTTCTTCTATAATAGTAAAGATCCTTCACATCTTCTTTTTTCGGCTTCTTTTCAAGTTCTCCCATGGCCTCAGCTACATGAACTTCACTTATTTCCTTTTATTTTCTATTGGCTTGGGAAGTCCCTCTTAAAGTTTCCAAACTCATTTCTTTTAAAGTAATGAACCTTGGACATATGTTTCTTCTTGGACTTTCCAAACTTTCCCTTCTTCAGCTTCTTGACTCTAGCTAGAAATTCTTGTGACTGCTCATCTGATCCAATTTCATATTTTACCTTGATCCTTGATTCTTCCAACATGAATTGATCCCACAACTGTTATGAAACCAGCTCAAGAAAAGATAGATCAACGCCTTATAATTCAGCCTCTTCGAGGGGGCAACCTCCTTTACATTACATAAATGAACAATTCTTGGATGATTCAAATGACAAAACCTCCTTTATATATATAGGAG